>WHVD01000113.1:0-280086 GCA_015178975.1 Hysterangium stoloniferum
TCAATCAGCATTCAACAAAATAAATAATCCACTGAAGGTAATAACTGGACAAAAGATCAATTTAATTCAAATAACAGGATCTTCTACCATATCAGGATTTGTATCAGTACCAATATATTTTGATACAAATGAATGGACCTGTAGAATTAAAGATTGAAACTTATGTAGTTGAAGGAATGACTACTCCATTTATTTTGGGAAATGACTTTGCTGATCAATATGCTCTGTCATATTATGAGAAATAAGGAGGGAGCTGAATTGATATTTAGTTTCTGTGATAAGAAATTAGAAGTTGAAAACTTAATCAGATCAAGGATTTCAAGATCAATGTTAAAGTATGGAAGAACATATTATATATGTCAAAAGTCCAAAGTAAAGGGAAATGTCCCTGTAGGATCTTTACAGTCCATTCCAATCTCAACCTGGACATTTAAAATAATAACTATGGACTTCACTCCAAAATTGCCAGAAAGCCAAGGTTATGATAACATATTAGTAACTGTTGATAACTTAACTAAATATGAAATTATCATACCCAATAGAATCACTGACATTAAGGAGTACATTGGCAATTTATTGTTTAAACATATGATAATATACTATAACTTCCTAAGACTATACATATCTAAATGGTATAGAAAATGGACCGGAATATTTTGGAGAGCAATCTGTGCTCGATTAGGAATAAAGAAAGCGCTTACCACGGCCTATTACCCACAAATAGACAGCCGAAAAGAGATAATCAAGCGAATTCTCACAAGGATACTTAGAGCTTATATAGAGTCAAAAGGAAACTATTGAGTTGTTATTCTAAATAGTTTTTTTATTTGCATTCTATACTAGTAGATATTCTATAACGAAATTCGTCATATGTTTTTTGTTATTCAACTACTGGCCATTGTCATGGCTTAGTCATCTGCACTTAATGCCAGAAAATATACTAAGCTCTAAAAATGAAGTAATTAGTGACGGAAATATGGAAACAAATGACTCACGGATGTCAAAAAGATTTTGCGACTCCAATGAGCAAATTGTCGAAGAATCTGAAACAGATTGAAATATAAGCAGAAGGGCGCTTAATTTGAGTCATATATGCGGGAAGAAATACAATAATCGAATTCGACTTACATTCAAACAAGAAATTTAGTACAAATAATTTGGAACTATCTAAATCTATTGTGGAATGTAAGAAGAAAAAATTCTGAAGTCATTAATGAGATACGATGAACTGTTCGCGATTCTAAAGAAAATAAGTTCATTAGCATATAGACTGCGAATGCCAGTTTCATACGGCACTCACCTAATTTTGAATATTGCGCATTTAGAATCTTATCGAAACTTACCGAACAATTATGTAAGTCGACCGAGAAAACATTTGAACCGGGAAGATTTTAAACAAATGCCTAAATATGAATTCGAGGCAATAATTGACCAAATGTGGTCAAGATCCCGAAGCGGTCGCAGAAATCTATTATACAAGTAACATTCATAGAGTACTTACCTAATTCTGATGAATAGTTAACCCGAAAAGTTCGAGAAGATGCGCGAAAGATCTTGAGAGCCTGGAAAATGATACACTGGGCCAAGAACTATCTAAAACACTAAGCAGTCTCACATATATGCTAGAAGATTCTTTAGTATTCTTTATAATGACATCATAAAACATAAAAACAACATAAAAGGAACTCAAAAACACGAAAAACAAACAATCTAAACCGCATATATGAGCCTTTCGTCTCAGAAAACCTACTAAAAAATGGTGTTTATTCCTTTCCCTACCCGTTTTGACTATGCTCTTGATTGGAGCTCATCTATTCCTAAACAACACGACGTAGTTACAGCTCTTACTCAAGAACCGACTAACAACCCGTTCGCGTACCTTCCTCGAGATGAGGATTGGGGCACGTTACTGTAAACAGTCATTTTTACGATTTTCTTGATCCCAAGATTATTGACCGGCTATGGCTTACGCATCTCGAAAATATAAAGGAGGTTTGTGTAGCCGCTAACGGTCATGATGACTACGTTATAGGAGATATCAAAAGTTGTAACATTTCTTTAAAACATTTATTGGAAATTCGTATGATTGCTCCCACGTTTGGGCCTATCTCGTCCCTCGTTCACAATCCACTCCACATTTCTGGAATTAAAGAAGATATATTACAAGAATACAATTCTTTTCAGCAAAGAGGATTACAACTAGTTGCCTGGATCGAGGAGGCGAAGAACCGTTCTCAAGATTTCGAACACGTCGAAAGTTGGAATTGGCCCAAAGATCCACAACCGCCTTTGCCTTATGTCCTACGCCCGTATTGGGAGTTGAATCGACAAGAGCGTCCTGAAACATGGACCTTTGAAGATGTTTGGGGTATGCATAAACCGGTCATAATCCCACAGCCCCTGGGTATGTTCTATTATTTTTGACTTATATGCGCATTTTTTCCTTATATATGCGCAATAGAACGTCTCAATATTATGAACAAGGCTTTGAAAAAGTTATATAAGGATGCAAAAGAAGGTATATCGTTGTATTTAAAGCCTAAACAATGTTTCTTATTATTTTTTAAAGTCGGGAACTTCAAAGCTTCAAACGAAAAATCCATTAATTCTCCCTTCGACTTCTCTTTCGAAATGAAGCATCCCGACAGTAAGGATATAAGATCCAAATTGAATTCTCAATTCTTGATCGACTACAAAAACAAGAAGAATCAAGCCGACTCTAGTTCCGGGTCTGAGAATCTCCCAATCCTTATTGATGTCTCAGACGATTCTGAGAACTACGAAATGCAAGGAGATTCTAGCGACAGTATTTTTGGAAATGACATCTGAATCAAAAAAGAGAGGGGATTTTGTTATGTATTTCTAAGTTTTTTCCAATTTTTTAAACAATTTCCCCTAATAAATTGCGAAAACAAATATTCAAATGTAATTATATTGCGACGATTAAATTGTACAATATTTGTTTGATTTATCCTGAATTTATGCAATTTATTTTGTATTTTTATCTAATAAATTGAGCAAATTATTGAATTTCTACTTTTTATTCTTTTTTGATTAATATGTCGGCGACTCAGCGCTTATTCACAACGCGCGAGTAATCATGTGACATTCACATGATATTTCAAACTCCGACGCTGACAAAACGCAATTTGAAATACTCGCGCATTATCAAGGTGAAATATATATATTTTTATATTATTATAATAAAATATTATATTTATAACTAATTAAAAGTAAATATAATAATTATATAATAATATAAAACCGGCCTGGCGTTTATTACACGGCGCGCGGGAAAATCGTCACAACGAGTGATAACCGTCATAACAGGTGACAGTTGTCACAAGGGCGCGCGACGGTCACAGAGGCGCGCAACGGTCACAGAGGCGCGCAACGGTCACAGAGGCGCGCAACGGTCACAGAGGCGCGCGACGGTCACAGAGGCGCGCAACGGTCACAGAGGCGCGCGACGGTCACAAAGGCGCGCGACGGTCACACAGGCGCGCGACGGTCACAACACGTGACGGTCACAAGACGCGAAGGGTGTCATGCGCGCGCACAGGCGCGAGAGCATTATGTCATCATATATGCTACTGCAACAAAAACAGGAAACTCTCTGGAACATTCCAGTGGCTTCCAATGGAACATTAGTTAATAGGTACTAATATTAGATAGAATATTGTAGAATATTCTATAAAATTCTACAATGTTCCATTATGCCAAGAATATTCTATAGTGTCTTAGAAGTAGTTAGAACCTTCCACAATGCTCTAGAAAATTCTAGAAAATTCTAAATGACATCACTCCTCCCAGAATGACATCATTAAATCTTCTAGAATCTTCTAAATGTCTCAGACTAAAATGTATATAAGGAGCTCAGCTCCAGCCTTGAATAGAACAACCAATAAATCCAAATATCACATCAACCCACCACATCTGTGTGTGTCACTGCAGCAAGCAGGCTACTCCACCCCTATCTGGGCAGTTGGACATCTCATTCCACCTCTATCAGAGCTGTTGGAAACCCTTGCCACCTCTATCAGAGTTGTTGGCCCAATCAGATCCCTTGTCACCTCAATCTGAGCTGTTGACTGATCTGCTGTTCCCCTGTCACCTCAATCTGAGTTGTTGACTTTTGTTCCCCCTTGCCACTTCTTAATTGAATAGTTGGCTATCTTTTATATATTATTTCCACCTCAGTTAGAGTTGTTGGTTATCAACTAATAATATATAAATAATCTCATACTATAGTCATCTCTTAATTGAGTACTGATTATTAGTTTTCCTTACATTGTTATTTGTAGTTTAAGACTTCAGTCACCTCTAGTTGAGTAATTTGACTGTTTATTACATTGCAAATAATCCCGTTCCTTTGTTCATTTATTGTGAATCAGTAAAGCATATTCACATAAACAAATACTGAGAATATCCTTGCAGAATCCTTAAGACTACATTAAGATCCTGATAAGTTAATATCACAGTAGACCCTGTAGGTTAGTGTAAATAAAGCATATATTAGCCAAATAGTGTTTTATTCTATATCTAATCTTTTGACCCGTTTATAAATATTTTTACTGTTTGACAAATAGTATAAAATATATATAAACTAGCTAGCATTGAAGTTAAATCTAGCTTTGGAATCAGTAAATTGTTATTCTTATTTTAGTAGTTGTTATCACAGAAAAAGAACAAGCTTGCACAAGCAGCTCTCAAAACCTTCTTTGCGAAGTAGGGTGCATATATTCAAGTAAACTCTTGACTTCAGGGGTTCTAAGTCTATTTAGGCTGCCACTGATTAATATCAAATACTTAAATTATTTTACCTTGTAGTGAATTGAGTATTTGCACATTTTGATAGAGCATTGGACTCCTTTTTCGGAAAATAGTATTAAAATAAGGCTAATACATTACAATAACGGGAATGGAGTGGGAGTGGAGTCCAAATTGTGACAGGTCATTTGACTATAATGGGAACAGGGCTCAGTGGGCTGATGGGTTTTCTGAGTGGGGTTCAGTGACTGATGCGTGGGACGGGGTCGGATATGTATAAACAGGGATGGAGTCTGGTGGGTATTCCGGTGACTGATACATGAAGTAATGAAGTTGAATGTGGACAGGTCTGATGTACGGAGTCTGGCAGGAATTCCAGTAAACTGACAATTGGTGCATATAGGGTGTGGGTGCATATAAGTTAGTGCCCAGAGTCCAGTGGGAATTTTGGTTGTAACAGTACCCTCCCTTTATGCCAAAGTCCCAAAGAGGCTCTAGAACTTGATAAGGGTTTTGTCGGCTATGGACATGTGTCAAACGTCATGTCAGTTACACATGATCTGGAAGGTAAGGTTCAAATGTGACGAGCCTATATAAAAAATTGAAAAAATGAAATTTCTTCTTTACAGTGACCTCAAAAACCCTTTCCATGTTGACCCCAAATGCAGTCTTTGAAGAACACCACCTTACAGTGTGGGAATTACACTTAGCTTTGGTGGAGTCATACATAGTACATCCTCTTGGCTACAATATCGCTCCCTGGGTCACGTGATTCCAATCACAGGGTATATAGAGATATGATTAATTTAAAACAGCAATACCATGGAAAGGGTTTTTGCACTTTTGAACTGAACAGGGTATTTACATATTATCAGTACTTGGTATAACCACCTTTTGCTTTAAGCACTGCCTGAACCCTTCTAGGCATGCTTTCAATCAATTTCTGACACTACTCAACTGGTATTCTATCCCACTCCACTTGAATCCTTTCCCACAATTCATGAATTCCATTGGGGGGGTTTTCATGCCCTGCAAGCCTTCTCTTGAGACAACCCCAGAGATGTTCAATAGGATTCAGGTCTGGGGACTGTGGAGGCCAAACTATAGTCCTGAATTATTGCTCTTCTAACCAGTTTTTGACCAGCCTGCAGGTATGCTTAGGGTCATTATCCTGCTGAAAGATGATGTCAGAAGGATTGAGACCATAATACTCCAGGGTTTGCTGGAGCTCATCCTTCAAAGTTTGAAGATAGAGGTCTCCATCCATCCTACCATCAATCTTGCTAGCAAAGCCAACTCCCTCCCAAGTCATACAACCCCACATCATAAGAGAACCTCCTCCAAACTTCAGAGTTCCCTCTACCAGCCTATCATTAAGGCCTTCACCTGCCCTTTTCCATGCCCATTTATGTCCATCTGACCCTAGGCGATTGATTTTGGTTTCATCAGACCATATAACCTTCTTCTAGTCCTCCATAGTCCAATCCTTGTGAGCATAGGCAAAGTCCAAGCAAGCTTTGCAATGCCTAGTGGAAAGAAGAGGGTGTTTTGACTTGACCACCCAGCTTTCTTCAAGTGGAGGTGAACTGTACTGGCAGAGAGGGGCTGGTTGATAATGTTGGGAAGAGCTTTGGTCACTTGGACAGCATTTTCAGCTTTGCCAGAGGTGATGAGATGCTGAGCATGTCGAATATTTGTAGGAGAAAGCTTTGAGGGACAACTCCCAACAGCTTTGGGAAGGAGAGAACAATGTTTGGAGCGAAGTTTGGATATGGCAGATGGGCTAACACCAGTTCTCTTGGCAATAGCTTCACCAGAGTGGCCAGAATCAAGCAAGGAGAGGATGGTATTTTGTTGAGTAAGAGAGAGGGATCTGACCATGATGGTGGTTAGGAATCAAGACGTGTGGAAGTGTGAGAACTTTTTTAAACTCAGACATACTATTTACATGTATATATCTATTTGTACCAACAAATAATAGCCATTATTCTATGATTTGACTGAGATCCTAGTCATCAGTTCAAAAGTACAAAAACCCTTTCCATGGTATTGCTGTTTTAAATTAATCATATCTCTACACCCTGTGATTGGAATCACGTGACCCAGGGAGCAATATTGTAGCCAAGAGGATGTACTATGTATGACTCCACCAAAGCTAAGTGTAATTCCCACGCTGTAAGGCGGTGTTCTTCAAACACTGCATTTGGGGTCAATATGGAAAGGGTTTTTGAGGTCACTGTATTACCCCCCATCATCGACATAAATGGGTCCAAAGCCAACGCCATGAAGACCAATTCCGACTGCCTGGCCCTCCACAGGCACTCAATATCAGGTGCCTCTCACTGCTGCCCAAATCTTGGTGCAGTGGAGGAATAGCGATGTCAATGACAAGAGGTGGAGAGGGAGGCCAAGGAGGCTGAAGAGCAGCTGGATAGGGAATACCAGGCAGCATTGGCTGTGGAGAAAGTGGCTGAGGAGCAGAGGAAGAAGGATGAGGAGGAGGCTGTGTGGGTTGCTGTGGAGAAAGCCCAGGCAGCTGCAGATAGGGCTGTGGTTGCCACAGGAAAGGTAAGTCCCATAGTTACAACATGTTGACTTAACTGACTTGGCTTTTTCAGCACAAGGTGGCAGAGGTTGAATTGGAGTCTGAGGGTGAGCCAGAGAGGCCCCAAAAGGTAAGTCTTGGGTCCACAGATGTTCCGGGAAACTAACCACATCAGCAGAAGGCAAGGAAAGCAGCACCAGTCCACCTACCTGCAAGGAATGACCTGTGGTGTTCTGGTTGTAATGACTGGAACACAGATTGCAATCAGAAGTCCGGAAAGGGACTGGGCTGTTTCCAGTGCATGCACCTCAAAGTGAGGTGCTCACTCGTACATGAGTAGCCCACCAGGGTCCATGGCACAGGAAACGAGTGGGTCAGATGGGTTTGCAGGCTTGGATGTGGTTTTGGGGCAGATCACTGAGGGCACAGAGGCCCAAAATGAGCTGCTTCGGAAGAGCAACAAGGTGCAGGTGGTAGTGGCTAGGGAACTTTGTGGGCTCCATGAGGAATTTTGGAAGTTCCTGGCAGAGTATGGTGGATATGTCTATGAATAGCCACAGATTGGGAGTTCCAAGGATGCCGGTTCGGATGAGGACAGGGTTTCCACAGAGGTAGCAGAGATGGTTGAGGTGGGGAAGAGGCACAGTCCCATAAATGTAAACTGAGAAAAATATAATAAAACTTAATAATTTTTGAAAATAAAAGTAAAGTATGAAAACATAAAAATCAAAGTCCGCGGAAAATCCACTTAGGACTTGAAAGACATGTCAGAAACCTGTAAAATCAAAGAGAGACATAGGGCGACAGGGAATAATGAGAATGAGTCCAAATAACACGGGATCCACAGAGTGCAGTCAAAGAGAAGATAGTGGTCCAGGTTTGAGTGCGTAAGCTGTGTCAAAGTCAGTAATGATTTCTGTGGCATTACCGAGTTCTGTGGCCAAAATCCATGAAGTCTTTTCATCAGTCCCCTCATAACCCGCCCACTTGACCAAGTAAAGCAGTTTACAAGTGCGTCGATGCTTGTCAATTTTCGAATCTAAAATTTGTGAGATTTCAAACTTGGGTTCTCCATCAATAATGACCAGAGGAGGCAGAGATTGCATGCAATCTGAGATAGTGTTAGCAGTACAAGGTTCTAACATAGAAACATGAAATACCGGGTGTACCACACACATGCTATCCAGAAGCTGTAGGGTCCAGATCCTACTTGTGCGATTATTTCAAATGGACCTAAATATTTTTCAGCAAGCTTTTTTGATGGACAGGTAGTCTGAAAGACTTGAACTTTGACAAAAACACGATCACCAATTTTGAAGTTGGGTGGCAGAATCTGGTGTTTGTCCATGCCAAGTATATTCTCCTCTTATTAATGATAGAGTCTTGTTGAACCTGAAATGTCTGGAGAGTGGATGGTCATGTTTTTACTGGAGGATCCTAAGGTGGAGGCCGTTGGAGTCCAGTACATAGATGCAATCGTCAAGTCTAATGACACCATGCTGATCAAGAGACCACCATGGTTGACCAGGGTCCCTGGGATTGTCAAAGTGTGCTTTAGTTATCGGGTCTAGTGGAATTGCCAATAGAACATCTTGATATAACTTCTCAATATCCATAATGATAATTCCATGGACAATGGGATGGATGAGGAAAGTTGCACAGACTGATGTGGTAAGTTGCTGATTCATGAAAATGGGTTTCAGGTTGTGCAGGTTTACTGTGGCATAGTCATTGCTAAAGCATTGAAAAACAGATGGAGCATTGGTGAGTCCAAAAGGCATCACCAACCACTCAAAGGCCCCATAATGGGTTCTAAAAGTGGTTTTCCATTCATCTCCCGTGGAGATCCAGACCAAATGATAGGTGTGTTTAAGGCCAATTTTGGTGTAAATCTGGGCATTCGTGGAGCATCGAGGAGGTCAGATATAAGTGGAAGTGGATACTTATCCTTTTTGGTGACAGCATTGAGTCCTCTGAAATCAACACATAGTCTAAGGGATCCAACCTTTTTTCTGACAAACAGAACAGGTGCTCCAAAAGGAGACTTTGAGGGTCGGATAAAACCTATGGACAAATGTTCATTCAGGAAATTGCAGAAAGTTCCATGGATGAGAGCGGGTAAATATGTCCTAGGGGTGGCTGGGCACCTTCTTCGAGGTTGATTTTTAAGTCGTATTCTCTGTGGGGCGGAAGCTGGTCTGCTTTCCACTTACTAAAAACATCCATGAAGTCATGATATTTCTTTGGGATGCCTTCTAGGTCAGTGGTTTGCTCAGATTCAGATACTGGGGTTGAAAAATGGCCGGTTGCTTCATCAATTTTTAAATTGATAGTGAATGCCTGGGACCCATCCATTTTTGTAGCCCTAATAAAAGCTGCAGCATTAATCAGAGAAATAGATGGAGGTGCCATGGGTTCTGGAGAAGCCATGGGTGCCATAGGGATCACAGGAGTCCTCGAGACTGCAGGTGCCAGGAAGGCCATGGGTGCTGTGGAGGCTGTGTTGGGTACAGTTTTCTCGGAAACTGTGGATGTCCGGAAAGTTATACTATTAACTACCCAGTCAATCAATGGATTGTAGTGGGTAAGCCAGTTATGTCCTAGGACAACCGAGCAACTTGAGTCTAACTAGGTCACATAGAAAGTGACCAACTGGGATGTTCCACAGGGGAAACAGATGGATAAATCACAAGCTTTGGTGACAACCGAATTACCTGTGCCATCAAAAAGTCAGAGGCCGACAGGATTTATCGGATAAGTTGACAACAGATTATTTTTGCATGAATATTGTATCTAAAAAACAATGAGTTGAGCCAGAATCTATGAGAGCTGAAAAAATGAATTTCAGAATCATATTAGACATAAGTTTAATAAAAAATGAATCAGAATGCAAAAGAGCAGATGCATTGAGATGGGTAAACTCTTGAATGCATGGAGAGGCAATGCAACCCCCAACCCACGTGGAGTCTGTGGGGTTACTCACTCTTTTTTCGAGTTGGAAGCTGGTTTGTCCTTCGACAGGGTTTCCATGGAGGTCTTGGCTGTTCGACCTTTTGCAGAGTTTGCTTTTGCCAGTGGACATTCCAGGACTCAATGACCAGGTTTCCCACACAAGAGACCGAGGTTATTGTCCATATGATGTTGCCTTTCTTGTGGGGTCAATTTGCCATCAGGTCCGAGCTTGCCTGTGAGGTTGGGTTTTCCAGCTTGCTTGCCGAACTGTTGACCTTTGTTGTTGTTGTTGTTGTTGTTGTTAGAAGACTTTTTATCATTCTTCTTGTCAGATTGGATGGAGTTCTGGTTGCTGGTTGATGAATTGTTGTTGTTGGTTTTATTGGCCATGGACTTGTTCACTTTGTCCACAGAGGTCTCGTGGGCAACTTCCATGTGATGTTCCCAATAATGTGAGTCCACATTTTGAGCCTTAAGGTGCATACAGGACAGGGGTTTTGGCTTGGCATCTTCTTCTTTCAAGACTTTGTCTTTAAGGCGGGACAGCAGACCGGCATAGAATTGGTGGCAGAGAGCAGGATCACCCCACTGACAACGAGCTGCAAGATTATTGAATTGCATGATATAGTCCATGATGCACTGCATGTCCTTTATATGAAGATTAATGAGACTGTTCTTGGCTTCTCCAGTCAGGTCATAGGGGCCAAAGTTGGTTTCAAGCTTTTCAACAAAAGCATCCCAATCATCGAGCCAAAGTGGCTCTTCCTCAGAAAGTCCACTAAACGCCAGTTCAAACCATTTCAACGTGGATCCCAACAAGTATGAAAGTGCGTAGTTGACTTTTTGGGAGTCCATGGAGAATGCAGTGGATCGATCACAAAAATTGAAGTGACATTGCATGAGGAAAATGGAAAGTTTGTTTGGGTTGGAACCCATGAAGGGTTCCAGAGCATTGATGTTTGACTGCGGAGGTTCTGGATCCTTCTTTTTGCCTTCTCTGAGCATATGATTCATCAACCTTTCTAAAGTGATTGCTAAATACTCAGAGGTGGGGTCCGAAAGCAGAGTTGATTGTTAGACGGAGGCTTTTCGACACCTTTGCCCTTGTCGGGGGCCACAGACTTGTCATTGTGCTTGGATTCGTCCTGGTTTTCTGGGACTTCTTCGATATGGGCTTCTTCCATGGTGTCTGGCTGGTTTGTGAGTGTCTGGCTGGTATACAAAGCAAGTGGGGAATGAAGAGTTGACGGTCCAGGTAATGATGCCTGTGCATGTGCTTTTCTTCTTGGTGGCATATTGAACAATCTGTGAGTCTTAGTCAGAAAATCCTGTTAAGGGAGCATACATGGAGGGTTTCCAGAGAAACCTGTGGGAAAGCTGGTAGGACTTGGCTTCAGCTCATAGGCTGTGCCCTTGCAAGATCATCTTGTCCAATTTCAAATGGGCAGACAGGAATCCTGGGGAGTCCAGGTGGGGTTCATGGGTTGAGAGGTCGGGGAGTCAAGATAGATAAGTCAGAGGTTGAGTGATAGATGTGTCAGAGCCTGTGGGCTCTGACTAGTAAGAGCAGTGTGATTCAAAGAGGAATTTAGAGCGGAAAATATACTAAGATTACTGGGGAGAATCTAAGCTGATTTTCTGACTGGATTGTATGTACAACATCTGCCAGACTATATAGACTGTGGAATGAATAACATACCAAATCCAGTAATAATGAAACCTAAACTAGCAAATAGAAAATTAGATAAATAAATACCAAACTTGGTGTTAGGAATGGGATGGAACGGAGTGGAATCCAAATAATGACAGTTCATAAAACCATAACAGGAATGGAGCAGGAGTGGAGTCTGAATCATGACAGGTCATTTGACTATAATAGGAATGGGGCTCAGTTAGAGGGCTGATGGGCTTTCTGAGTGGGGTCCAGTGACTGATGCATGGGATGGGGTCGGAGATAAACAGGGATGGAGTCCGGCGGGTATTCCGGTGACTGATACATGAAGTAATGAAGTTGAACGTGGACAGGTCTGACGCACGGAGTCTGGCGGGAATTCCGGTCATAACTGTAATGTATTATTACTATTTAGCATACTTGTAAACTCTTTTTACTTGAGTTAAGTAGCGTAGCTTGAGAAAGGAGATTCAAATTCAAATTAATCTGTATGTAGGAGTTTTGTCAATTAAATCAGTATCCACTTTTATTCAACTACGTGCCCATGTCCCTTTTCCGAGGAGAAAGCTCAACTCAAGGAAACAAGACGGTCAACAGATTGGCAAGGAGAGTACTCAACTTAAGCACAATGTGTGGACCTAGGGCAAGTGTAGCTAAATGAGCAAGTGATGTGATATTGAATGATTTCTAAATACATGATTTGAGCCTGTATTTATACTAGTCCAGGATCCTGCTTACTAAGTAATGTGAGTAGGAGAATGAGTCAGTATTTCCCATACTTGACTCATAAGTGTATTTCAGAGTCATCCAACCAGCTATGACTATGTATCTGAGTCATAGCTCTGGTCATAACTCATTGCATAGTCATATTGATATGACTCACCAATGAGTCATCTCCCTCAATATGTAGCCAAGGAGATGGGGTAGATTGCATACTATAAGGGCTAGAGATAGCTTATTAGTATGTAATCTATGATTCTGCTGGTTTCCATGGCAAATCTTATGTTATCAGAACAATGACATCTTAAACTCTTGAGCCAAAGTTAAAGGATCCAGTCCTCTACTATTTGAATAATGTCCCTTAAAGGTTAAACAAAGAAACAAAGTGATAAAATATATGACAATAACAGTCTTGCCCTAAGTATTCCACTCTCCACCTCTGCTTGTGCTCACTCCCCAGTCTCTGACCCTTTCAACCCAACCCTCAACTTATCCTTCAGCTTCTGATTGGTGACTTACTGAGAGGATTTTTCAACAGGACTATTTTTCTGCCCACCCAAAATTTAAGGACACCTGACAGTAACTTGCAAGGGTGCAGCACATAAGCTGAAGCCAAGTCCTTCCATCCAGTCCCCATTGGTCTACCGACATCAGTCAGTTTTCTGTTCTTAACACATGAAAGGAATAACTTCTTCATCAAGGTTGACAGGAGGGTTAGCCAGAGGGTCTGGATCATCAGAGGTAGATGTAGTAATCTGAGCTGGAGTGAACTTAGTCAAGTATACCTTTAGTCAATATTCAGATTGGCTTGTAAATACAAAACTACCCAAGTCATATGTGTCTAGGAATTATTGTACTACAATCCAGATATACAAGAAGATGATAATGCAAAATGAAAGAAAAAGAAGACCAGTAAGTTAATGAGGAAACATTGATCTTGGGTCCTGAAAATATGCCTCACATTTTGCATAATGTAAGGTTGTGATTAGGAGTGATATCAGATACCAGAGATAGATCCTGACATTATGACATAAGGATCAAGGGTGAGTTTTGACCAAAATTCATGTGGAATGAGGATTATGTTTTGATTCAGTAGCTGAAATTGAAGGTGGATATCAATTGTAAAGTCAGAGCCTATGGTAAGGTCACATATGGATTCTAACATCCAGATGTATCTTTGGTATTCAATCACATTTCTAATCCATTGGCTACCTCATGCCAATACATTGGGTATATTGTCAAGACATGAGATCCCCATCCCCAATTTGTCTTATTGTTCTTGTTATTTATACTATCTCCTTGTCTGTCCATTGCCTATCTTGTTGTGCATCTGGATTGGATAGTACAGTAACTCCTATAAGTTAGGGGTCTGTGTTTACAAGCCAACCCAAATATCAACAAAAATTGACCAAATGTATCCTACTTAAGTTGACACTGACCAAGTTTACCTGAACCAAGTTTTCCACTCATCAGGTTTCCTTTGGGAATGTCAACTACCTACCTTCATATCTTTGACCACCTGGTTCTCTCAACCTCTGATCCCCACTCATATACCCATAGGACCAGTCTGACCCCTCACACTCATCCAAACCTCCCGACTTAACCTCTGGTCTTGATCCATTCTCAGACCCGAAAATACAGCAAGTACTTTTCTACTAAGGACAACTTAACAGATTGTAAGGATGAGACCAAGTCCTTTCACTCTTGGTCTAGGTAGTTAATTAGAGACTTTGTTTCTTGTAGTATACTGCATTTGGATGATTCAGTTCCAAACTATACCATCATTTCCCCCCGACTCTATTGGCACTTGGAACTTTGACGGCACAAACAATGTACTTTTCAAGATTTCCAAAATCCAGTGATCTACTCTCGAGGACGCAAAAGTTCCTACAACGACCCTATTGAACAACCTTTCGCTTCTGTATGGCTTAGAATCTCTACTTACACTGGAGGACACGAAGCATCTTGTTTTATGGTGTAGAAAGATTAGGCAGTGAATGCCCTCGTTTATCAACTTCAACAGGTTTCAGGCTTCCGGGATATATAATTGACTCTGAAGGCATTGGTCGAATACGCTGGCCATACTCTAAACAAAATTCGTACAATGGCGGCAACGTCAAGAGAAGAAATAAGATGACTGGAAGCGGCTAAAAATCCGTAACTTGTGCCATTACACATGTCAGTTCTTCATCGAGAGGCACCCCTATACAGACGGAATGGTCAGATGGGGTATATATAGCGTTCGCCAGTTAATCGAACAATACGACGTGGTCCTATCAACCTGTGTAACCGCGGCCCAGTGAGCCCAATTCACGACGGGCTTTCAAGAGGATAATGGTACACAAAGAAATTTGAAAAACATTTTTTATCGACAATTGGTGTGGAGTACGGACGTATATAAATAATTTGGGGACTTCAGGACGTGGACTACTCGTGTGTCGTAATAGATCATGCGGTATGATTCATAGTACTGGAGGGAATTGATGATTTTTAGCATAGGCAAGTCCATGGTGAAATGGCAACATACCCCGACTCTAAATTTCAAATTGAAGTGATTGTGACAGGAAGTCTTGAACGCCTATCGGTGGATCCCTCGACACTGCACCGAGCCCATTTATTGAGTTGTTGTGAGGACGGTGTATTGACGTACACGGGAGTGACTAGCCCTGCTAGTGCCCGCAGGATCTTGACGTCTCCCGGAGGAGGGGAGAACTCGAAATTTTCTACAAGTTCAATCAGGATAGCTTGCATCTCGATGACGCTACCCCAAAAGTTGAACATTCACCCTTGCACAGGCCCAATGGTAAATGCCACTCACGCGAACCTCCATCTACGGATGAGCCAGGTGAGCTTAGTTCTCACGTGAAGTTTGAGGTGAATGGGCGTACCCAATACAACCTCTTACGCCACTACTGAAACTGGCCCTATTAGTGTGCATAGGCTAAGACTGATTGCGGGCGAGAAGTGATCACACGAACAGATTCGCGAGGACTCCCATATTTATGCCTTGTTTGACGCTACCGTCAATGAAACGCTCTGGCCGCCAGACGTCGGCGTCGTCACCCCAAACCGACTTAAGCCTTGATAAATTCAGGAGGGGCGAACATAAAGTATTAGGACGCGAACCTGTTGTAAGTGAGAATGGATATAATGATTTTTTGTCCTGCGGGAATTGAGATATCTGTGACGATTTCCCCCTTCTTCGTCGTTGTAGCCGTAGACAGGGGAATAACGTCGTCCCGTTTTGATTTACGCTCGATCGCTGGAACGATGGAGTGAAACCGCAGGGTTTCCTGTCCAAAATACATCTTTTAGATAGTGAAGTATGTGAGGGGCACACACCTTTATCAAGGAGAGGAGATATTTCATGGAGTCAAGGTCGGCGACTGACAGCTCGTCATCTCCGCGCCGTGTGGCTTGCGTACGAGTCGCTTTGATCTCATCCCTAACTAATGTTTGATATTCGCGGTTCCTTGCAAGCTCGTAGACTGCCCATGTGAGGGCGGTTGCGGAGGTTTCATAACCAGCCAAGAATAGTGTCCTGGACGATAGTATCTCTTGAATGACAAATAAAATGAAATAATACAGTCACTAACGTCAGTTGCGAGAGCACTTCCCCGTCACTGAGTCTGTCTTTAGGATTCTCGGCCAAATTGGCTCTTACTGGAATATCGTCAGTGTGATTGTCGTCATATAATATTATAGCAAGACCCACACAATATACTCATGATATCCTTTGAACCCTCTTTCCCCATAGAATGGATGGCTTTCTGGCGGTCATTTACGTCTTTTGCGACACCGAGGGCTACTTTCATGTACTTATGGACTCTCTTCAGAAACTTGGTTGGGATATTGAGGAGCAGCGCTGCAATCCACTGAGGGACCCAATCCATCACACCTTCCCAAATTATCAGTGAGTCCGGACGCTCCATAAAGGCATCCATGCTATATGACTTTCTTTCAATAGACTATCACTTTATTAAACGGAAAAATGTACTAACAATAGGTTATCATATGCTTGAACGAGCTTGTTTGAGGATCCTTGCTCGATGGCACCGAATTGGTAGTCAAATCCGGCTAAATGGGATTATGGATGAGGATTTCTGATGTGCACCTGAGTACAAAACCATATCAACTCACCGATACCAATGGCGTCAAGGGTTGTACGGCCAAGCCACGGCAAAATGTCGAAGACTGACGATGTTCCATTTGATTTGGACAATTCTGCCTTCAATCTCGCCACCGTCTACATACATGCAAGTTGTTAATGTAGATATGTGCATTGTGGTAGTTGTAGAACAGATATTTACTCGTTGTGAAGTATGCCTAAACAAAGGGAGAAATATGCGCAATGCCCCAAAAGAGAAGGCAGGGTTCATCATCTTCCTTTGGCGAGCATGCTGAGCGCCTTCAAATAAAGCTTTAGATGTCACAATAACAATTTAAACAGAAAAGAGAAGTATGACCTTCAGCCCAGATAATTCCATTACCGGTCAGGAGTTCAAGGAGAACTCTTCCGGACTTTGTTTTGGGAAAATTGTACCCTGAAGTGTTGAGGATGTATTGTAATGCCTAGAAAACATATTTAAATTCATATATTCGGTTATTACGAAGAAGATCATACGTACTTTGGGATCCCCTGTCATGAGTATCTCTCTCTAGAAAGAAAAATTTCATGTCAGCGAAACGCCGTAATGCATTTGTATTATCCGATAACCTACTCCCATAACCCCCTTAATGGCCATCGTGTTCCCAAATTCTTTTGTCCAAGCAAATTCCGCATCGCCAGCCTCTCGAGACCGCTGCAATGCAGGAAGATTCCCTGAGTGTTATCTTCTGTTGGGAGAGAACATAAGATGAAAAGTGATATTACACTTACCAACAAGCCATGAAGATGGTTTAGGTCCGCGAAGGTGTGCAATCGAGTTCGACCTAATACGTTTGAACACCGTGCGAAGAACTGCTAGAGCACTGATGAGGGTAATCGCTAAGACGTAGACAGTAAACATCGTAGTAGGTTGTCAAGGCTCGAGGGTATGAAGCGATGGGAAGTGCGGCTCCTTCTTATCCACGATTACGTTGACGGGAGCACGGCCGCAACCTACGATACACTGGAAACACATACAAATATCACGCTAACTGTAAATGTTCTGAGCATACTCTGCAGATCTTCGGACAAATATCGGGGCCCTGGCTACAAGCTGCAATGCTTCTTATACACAGACTGTGGTAGCGTGCTACTATTAGCATAGGATATTTAGAGGGTTTAAAAAGACTGACCGTAAAGTTTCCAGCCTGCGCAGTTCTTCAATACATTGGGCTATGATTTGTTGCTGCCAGAAGTTTTCCAGAAGAGGTCTCATTTCAAGTCATTAAGTACCACTGGTGATCTTTGTGTTGAAGTTATGCCCGCTCGGCAATATTCTCAACACAATGACATTTGTGGGTCTAGAATATTTCGCGCTAAAACTACCTAATTCTGCATAGTAGTTTAGTAATGTTAACGCTTTTTGCTCGCGTCCACGGTGTACCCACGTATCCCCTTTGCGTCAATAATTTGATCATTCTAGAAATGAAATGATCCAAAGGTTGTGGGGAGAGCAGCAAGATGTGGTCACGTGTTGTCACTTCTCCGAGAGCCTGATATTAGAGAGTATTTGCAACTAATAATCGAGATGGTCTTAAATACCATGGGAGTGGTGGAACGGGAAAGTCAGATATCAGGGTTCTCAGTCGGCAAAAACACCCCTACATTCTTCTATACATATAATTCAGCTTATTAGATTTTTTTTTGTTCCTTCGAAAAAGTGAGGTGAAAAAAATTTGAACAGCTGGTGGTATGGTTTTTTCACGTGCACATCAGGCTTCTTGGGCGCCAGTAGCTTCGACGGCATTGTGGGAGCCCACAACAGCATTTAGAAATTGACAGAAAGTTAAAATTGATAGGCCCTCGCAAGAATCTCCAGTTTGCTTCCCCTTTACTATGCCCCTATTGTCATATTTACATTGCATAACCCGACCCTATATAAATCAGTTGCGATCTTAAAATTTCCTGAGCGTTTATAAAGGGGAGATAAAGTTTTGGATATAGCATTACAAAAAAATTTAACCCACCTCCCTCCTAAAAAGGAAATATCATTTTCGCCTTGTCATATTTGGCTCCAGTCGTCCAGAAATCGTGACCCTTTTATGACGTCATCGAGCTTCAAAAATGACCATGTATGGCAGTATCAACTCTTAAGTGCCGAGCAAGCGCAGGCTGTCACAAAACTAAGGACTGGCTGTTGAGATTATTTGCGCAGTTCTATTAAAAGACTCTCAGTGAGTGGTAACTCCACTGAGTATGTATATTACTATATACCTATTAAAAGACTAGTGAAGATAGTTAGTATCAATCACTATATATAAAACCGATATAATCGTACCTCTCAGTGAGTGGTAACTCCACTGAGAGATTACGCTATTGCGCGCTAAGCTAAAATACCTCGTAAGTTCATGTTCCTGAACTGTACAGGTGCTTTAGCCGAATACTATGTTCCTGATTACGTAATACACTGATCTAATACTTTTTATTTCAACACTGGCCCCCCCTTTAGTGGTCATCGAGGTTTAACTACAAACTCGAGGGACGCCATTTTCGCCAGAACCCTTGGGAAAGCGTGACGTCTATGCCGGACAAACTTCAATATTAGCGTTACATAAGCTATCTTGGTAAGTAGGCACCGCTGGTGGTCGTCGCTGAACTATATGAAACGGAGACCGACCGCGTAGCCTCTCAAGGTTTCTCGCTTGAGAGGTACTTCAGTAATATTTAGGTAGATAACAACACATGTTAGAGTGAAGGTTTATCACTTCACTGAAATATTTAGAACTGCGCCAATAATTTCAACACTTGGCTCGTGCCAAGAGTCGGAGTACGCTTGATATTAGGCGGCTTGGAAATAGAATGCGAAACAGGAATTTTGTACTGCTAAAAGCATGCAGAGAGCCACCCGGGGTAATGCATTTACGTACAGCAGCAGCTGCGCCAGTGTGAGACTCAGGAGATACCACTACTATTTTCCATAGTCTTTTCAGGACTTCTCCGTTGTGGGCACAGCTTGGGTCGTTCCTTCCTGGCTGATTCTCTACACACACCTCAACTTCCAAATAGTATAGGCACTGTCCGACATCACTGTTTTTCCCTCATCTTGCTTTCCTTCTTTAGTCTTGTAGTCCGCCGAACTCCTACCGCAAATTGTTCCCATTGTTCACTCCTGACCATTCACCTGTCCTTTCCGAGGCTTCCTAAGCAATTCTCTAAATTATTTCTTATCCCGAGGCCCTCCAAACCAGTAGTATATGATCCATAGATTCTGTGCACAGGGACACTGGACATTCGCCCGCAGGTAGCAAACCGTTTCGTTATCAATTTCACCCGACGGCGCTAATGATAAACGTAAAATGCGGCCGGCTATTGCCTGACTACCTGTTCGCCAGAGTATTGAGTGGATAGACGAACGTGGAGGAAGTATTAATCGGAGATTTAGATGGCGAATTTCAGTTTGAAATTTACGGTGTACAGGCTGAGTTAGAACTGGATACACGGGAACCCCATGCTGGGTCGCCAGATAGGACCAGGGAAAATGTGTGAGACAATATTACTGGGGGCTGGTCATGAGATATACCTAACACCGGCCGTTATCCTTCCTGCTCCCGCCATATAGGTCGTACGCCTGTAGTGGGGATTAAACAAAGAAAATTGAGTTGGGGTCATATACATTGTTCAAAGCTCAAACAAAGAGAGAGAAATACCACACGTTCCATCTCATCCATCCTTATAACTTGTCGATATACAATATTAGCTCCAAAGGGGCAAGGCGAGACGACGTCTCGCGGGAACAACCAGGCCACAACTAACCAATCGCTATACAACGTATGTCAGTTTGCACTGATTGGCATGAATACTGCATTTCCCCTACCGATCCGGCGCTCCATCCCACGGGCATAGCCAATAACAAATACAGCACTTCGACATGCCAAAGAGCAACTATCCCTCGCCATCTACTAAGAGAATCGACCATCAGTCATGACATTGCAGCCATTGTTGTCAAAGTTGCTGGCGATGCCGTTCCAGTGCCTGTCTTAAAGAGTGCAGTGACCCTTGTTTTGGAGATTATGGACGTTATAAAGGTAGGTCGTCTGCATCAATACCTGTTTAAGAGTTGATGTGGATGATGATTGACGATCACCAGGCAAGCGGGGAGCAAAACGAGAGAATGAATGCCCTCATCCAACCACTGGCCGTCGCCTCGTCGTTTTCCACGATCAATTGAAGGACAAGTGGGAGAGTATCCCCTGACAATTTTAAAACTATATTGGACGATTATCAGAAGTAGGAGCTTGAAATCGACAAAGAAACCGTACATAGGAAATTAACCGGACTGATTCAGTGCACTAGAGGATATTCTTGCCCTTTCACGGTCATACAAACCAGGAAAAGGTTTCAGGGGACATGTCGAGTCTTGGACGCGACAACGAGATAAATCTATCGCCAACCTGGAAAGGCGATTGGGAGAAGCGGAGAAGGAGGCGATGGTGCGTCCCAGTAGTGACAGTCAACATCTGTTCTTATACCTATTGGCTATTAGATGTATTTTTCGCTGGATACCTCATTAGGTGTCGCTGAATTTGTAGCGGTCGATGATACGGGAATGGACGCTATCATGGATCAATTAACGGCTATCCTTGATTCCCTTTCTTTGCTCACGGGAGGAATCATTGAGGGAAGACAAGTCTCGCACGCAAAGATCATACTCGTATGCTCATAGAAATGCTACAGGATTTATTCTGTCGAAGGGGTTTGCAACCGTTGCAAATCCTATCGATCGCGAAACATTATGGTTGTGATTATGAAAAGGCACGGAATCATAAGGTCGTCTCGCGGTGGAGGGTTGAACTCTATACCGCGAAGACTGAAAGTGACGGCAAGCCGGTATTGGTCAAAATGTACGAAGGCGGGAGATCCACGTGGGCTTTGACATAAAAAGGTATGAGCCCCGTTTTGGCTGGTTTGCGTCTCAGAAACTATTTTCAATATATCATACTTGTAGTTTCAACGCGACCTCAATTCCTGTCGAGATGTGTGGTAAGCATGCAACACATGAAATGAAATAGCCTAGGTAGTCCAATCAAACTCATGTTCAGGGAGACCAGCATTGCCGATTTCTTGGGCCACAGCAATGCACAAGACAATGTACTTTTCCACGTTTTCCGTAATCTGGGTACTAATCCCGAGGACGCATCCGATTGGCCCAAACGCACTAGATCATCCGATACGAGAGAAACCATGTTGGGGCTATATGACATAGTTAAACTCTCCTTTGTTCCAATATAAACTCCCTTTGTTCTCCCCATGTTGGAACAAAGGAGAGTACCCAATTCTGGACCATCTAACAGATTCTATATCATTTTGTAATTCCATAAAATTCTGGGATGTGAATGGGATTTAAAATTGATTGATTACACACATTTTCTATGTGATGTTAAATCCTGCAACCACATCCAGGGGTTTTGTGGATTTTTAATTGGATCACCCTCTGACAAGTCACAGGAAAGATAAAGGGATACAGAATCCCACTGGACTATACAAAATTAAAGGAGTTTATATTTAATGATATGGTCAATGCTTAAAAGGTCCTATGTACACCTGATCACCCTCCACCTACCTTTTGGATCCTTAACCAATATTAAATCTTATAAGGATCCATTAGAGTTTATTAGAGTTTATATAAGATAAGGCTCTACTATAGATCCTAAAATCTTTTGGAGAGAGGGGTTTTCCCAGTGTCATTGGATTCTAAACCCTGCAATCACATGTTAGATCCTTAACCATTTTTAACTCGGTTATGAATCTTTTAAGGATCCAAAAGTTCATCGGATTCTAAACCCTCCAATCACATGTTGGATCCTTAACCAACTTTAAATTGGTTAAGGATCCAATTAGTGATTGGTGGAGTTTTTGTAAAATAAGCCTCTATTGAGGACACTAAAGTTTTTTGGAACAAGGGCTTTTCCCAGTGTATTGAGGTTGAGGTGGTCTGTGGTGGAAGTGGCTGTCTAAAGATGAATGAGGTAAGAAACAAAGCTCCAGAAATTATTCTGGTTTTATGTATCGGATGATACTGAGTCCCTGGAAGGCACACTGCGCCTGGGCCTTGATTTTCTGTGTTGAGACAACTCCAAGGCAACCGGGTGCAATCACAATCATTTCTTCGGGGGATAAATTCTAAGACAGCCATGAAACACTCAAAAAAAAAAAAACCAGAGCAACCACGAGGCCACGAATAGATTTTTTTTTCTGGCATCTTCCGTTGAACACCACAGCTCACCATGTAAGGAAAAATGACTGTGTGATCCCATTGTCAAAGCCATGCATACTCTGGATGGTCAAACCTTATGAAGTGAAAGGAGCGGAACAACAATGAGTGCATTTGTTTGGATACACACACAGGCCAGATCTCCGGAGAAACCCGCAGGATATCCGGTAGGACTTGTCTTCAGCTTATAGGCTGCGCCCTCGCTAGATCATGTTGTCCAATTTCAAATAGATGGACAGGGATCCCGGGGAGTCTGGGCGGGGTTCGTGGGTCGTAGGTTGTAAGTTGGGGGTCGTGGGTTGTAAGTCGGAGGTCGTGGGTCATGAGTTGAGATAGTTGAGAGAGATAGATGCGCCGGAGCCTGTGGGCTCCGACTAGTGAGAGCGATATGAATCAAGTAAGGTTTTAGAGCAGAAAATGTTATTTGATTACTGGGGGGAATCTAAGCTAATTTTCTGACTGGATTGTATGTACAGCATCTGCCAGTTTATATAGACCATGGAGTGAATGACATACCAAATCCAGTAATGGTGAAACAAAACTAACAAAACATAAAACGGGAATAGTAAACACCAAATTGGTGTTAGGAACGGGACGGAACAGAGCAGAGTCCGAATCGTGACAAAGCATAATGCATAACGGGAAATGGAGTGGGAGTGGAGTCCTAAATTGTGACAAGTCATTTGACTAAAATGGGAACAGGGCTCGATTAGAGCGGTGACGGGATTCTGAGCAGGGTCCGGTGACTGATGCGTGAGACGAAGATGGACATAGACAGAGACGGAGTCCAGGGGAAGTCCGGTGACTGATATGTGTCGTAATGAGGTCGAATGTAACTAGTCTTGACATAACGGAGTCCAGGTGGGAAATCCTATAAACAGACAATTGGTGCTTGTAGCGCGTGGGGGTGTATGGGTTAGTGCCCAGAGTCTGGCGGGATTGTCTGGTCATAACAGTATTGCACAAAATCCACGGCTATCCATTTCTCTTTGTAGTGGGATGATTTAGATACTGGAAAGTGCAACGATTATCAGACAGATTTGTATGCCTCACCACCCTTATACCAATGCAGAAACCTATTGAAACAAGATCTAAGTTCCATACCCAACAAAGGAGTTTCTTATATTTGTTATGTATTTTGGTCACAGCATGTGGTCCCTCTCCCGAGTATTCATTCAAGTCTCCTGAACTTATTATCTCAGCCGGTCAATTACCCTATTGCGATAAATGGAACCTTCCACATCCCTAACCTCGGTTTTGATGAACATCTCTTGAGTCCATCAGTCCATGATCCTTGTAGCAAGCAGGCTGTTACTATGAATGAATAATGGGACATTATATGATGGAACAACGTCACAAACTGCAATCTCTCAGTTTATACAGAGAGAGTAGTCTCACGCCTGTTGACAACTAAGGCACCCTCCACGGAGAGGCTTGAGTGTTACATAATCAGGATAGCATCACTTCACCCCCGCTTTCGCTGTCCTAAACAGTTGGGACAAGGATTTGGCTTGTAAAAGGGCACCAATTTGTGAATCAGACCTCAATATTCCATATTTCATATTAAACTGATAGCTATTGTCTATCCAAGGTGAGATTTCCCATGGGTTTCTCCAGAAACCTGCCATGTACGTACCCTAACATGGTGAATGGTCATATCAGTTTACACATTCTGAATATGAAGCCCTCAACAAGTTATCAGTTCACTGGGCAACCACAGTCCTAGGTGGGAATAAACACCATGATATAAATTCTCCAACTTTAGATAATGGGGGGCATACAAAGTGTAAATGTTTGGCTATCATACATTGCAAAAATCCTGACTGTGATAGTGTCATTTGGCCTCAGACCAGAGATGCTGGTATTCAAAGGCAATTAAACTGTGGTTGTGATTGTAGATGGAATTTACATCATGTGACATGCAATATATTGTCCAAGCTTATTCATTATAAGAATGGGATTATGTATCACAATGGTGGGACACATCTTCACCAACAACCCACCCATAAACTCCATCTCCTTCCTAATGAACGCTTTCAGCTCCACAAAATATTTCAGGAACATCCAAAAATGGGCTCACTACAATTAGCTGTTGGTATTCCTGGATTTTCTGGTCCAGGTAAATCTGTCACAGAGATATCTCTGGTTCTATTAAAAGTTGATTGTGTTCGGTAAAACAATGAAGAATTAACTAAGGCAGCAAACTCACTTTTGAAAGGATGCTATCAGCATTTTCATACTGGCATCACTCATCTCAAAAAGATTAGTGGTGTAGTACAGCCCCAGTTGCAGGACATTTTTGAATCATGTGCTCTAGGTTTGTTACAGGCTATCAATGCAGAGGCCTTTAAAGCACATGCTGCAGCACTTATACGTGACTTTCCAGGTATTAAAAACTGGATGGATTGGTGGCAGCAGGACAGAACTTCCCAAATGCTTTGTAAGCCATTTTGAACCATGAAAGAAGATCTCTGGAAGTGACTACCAGATATTACAAATGCTGAGAAAGCCACGCATTTTAGACTATACAGTGGGCTTGGTTGCAATTTGGGACTTATGGAAGGTCTAGAAGGATTATGATTATTTTCATTTGTGAATCTTCTAGAGATGCAGGGTATTGCCAAGCAATCAGGGATACCAGTGGCATATGGGACTATAAAACCTTGGACTAAGAATGCTCATCAGTTAGGATGAACTAAAGTCCACTGAAATCCAAATTTTAAAATATTTCAAAATGATGGTCATCCACCAGATACTGCTAAGACTCTGATTCTTGGTACCAAAAGTAAGAACAAGAGATCTGTCTTTATTCCAGGATACCAATGGAAGGAAAACTCTTGTTGGTTGGATACTTCACTTGAACTTATATACCAGGCAGTTGATCACCATTGGCCAGCATTATGTCAAAATATCTTACAACTGGATGCTCAGTTATTTCTCTCATTTTTATACCATATTTTTGAAGAGCATTTAATTACTGTTGGTGAAGTATTCAATGGCCAAGAAAGCATATTAATTTGTGCCAAACATGATCAATTATGTGAACAACTCTTTCAAAAGGGGTTTATCAAAGCAATTAATGAGCCTGATGTTCTCATGGGTTGGTTTGAGAGGGCTATTCAAGAGTTTCATAGCCATTCTTGTGATAATACAACACTCTCATTTCTTGAAGTCCAAATAATCCAACTCCGCTCTTGTACAGTAAAGCCCAACAAGAGGCCCATTATCAACTCACCAGCCTGCCAAAGACACAAACAATTCACTACCTTCAACTCAAACACTACCAGATGGCAAATGGCAATTTACAATCATGGTTATACTCACAGGTTCTTCCAAGCTCAGATAATATAGAAGCTTGTTGGAAAAGGTGCAACGAAGACGGACATAGACAGAGACGGGATCTGGGGGAAGTCCGGTGACTGATATGTGTCTTAATGAGGTCGAACGTAACGAGTCTTGACGTAACGGAGTCCGGACGGGAAATCCTATAAACAGACGATTGGTGCTTGTAGCACGTGGGGGCGTCCGGGTTAGTGCCTGGAGTCCGGCGGGATTTGTCCGGTCGTAACAAGACCATTCATTTGTGATGAATCTGATATAGTTCAAATTCAACTAGCACTGTGACCTTGATCAGAATGGTATGTGAACTTGTTTTGATATTTGGATAACCTCTTACAGATGTGTTTTAAATAGCTCAAGAACTCAACAGCTAAATAACCATGCAACTCAATTTTTGCACAAGTGCCTCTTGTAAGTTTCCGAATCAAATTTCACCTTTGATTGTCTTAATGTATATTAATTATATTTAGACCTGGATTGGGTGCCCTTGCTCAACATGGGAAGTATTACTATCCTGTACAGCTAATTTGATCTGATCATGACTCTGATCCCAAAATATGGCATGTGAAATGGTGGTGACACAATCACTATCATAATCTATCTCCAACAGAGTCATGGATTCCAGAACATAATGTTATTGACTCCTTGTGGAGAGGCCAGAAGTATAGACAACAAATTAGAGTAAGCTATTTAAAGTTATTTGGAGTTCTGAAAATAACTGAATTTTGACTTTTATAGTTGGGAAAATGGGATTTGGTGTGCTCATTACCACATGAAGATGACAAGATCTTGGATTACCTTCATTATCCCTCATCTCCAATGTTTGATACTCTTCTGAAACCCCAGCTTCCATTACTTAACAAGCTGGTGAAGATACCAAAACAAGTTATAAGAGAAGAATGTCCTGCTTTGGATTATCTGTACACTGGGAAGGCTGTTTCAGAGTTGAAGGCTGAATTGAATTACCTGAAAAACCATATCATATTGTTTTCTGGAAATCTCTCTTCAATACAAATTGCCATTATACATTATTGGCTGTATATGAACCTAGACTCTGGTGCAAGGAACAAGCATAAATGGATCCAAAGGGTACTCGCTGCCCATGCAATGACTCTTCTTATTCTGAAACAGTCCTACACCTAATTATCCCCTGATGGTCCACCTTTTGAGGATCTTCCTAAACATGCACAACTGTTTCTTTCAAGACCTACTGAAGCACTCATGGCATATACAGTATAGCCAGGTATCACCATTCCCTGCTATAGATGTTGACAAAGAAGCCATTGGATTACTTGAACATGAAATGTTTGAAACTTCAAAAACAGCAGGGCCTGCCAGCTGGCAACAGTGGGATTGGATGCAGGTAACGATCAGAATAAATGGAGTCCTTATCCTTTTGTTCCCTACTCTTGGAATGAATGTGATACAGTATGCTCTTAAAAGTGAATATTATATACAAAAAACTTTGTTATTAGTGGTTAGGGTTAGGGTTAGGACCTACCATACCTCTATGTCTTTTCATAATTCACTCTGGGTCATTTTCTGAGCATTCTTTTAGGCTGCCTCTGAAACATAGCTTCCTCACCCATTCACTCTGCTTTGTACTTCTGAGCTAATTTTGGGCTATTTAGAGGAGGATGGTCACACTTTATTGAATATACAAAATTTTACGGAATAATCCTCATATTTTCCAAGTGAGACTATTCCTTCTGGCCATGACAACTTATTCTATGAGTTTATATTTAATTACCTGAAATTTCATCTTTAAAATATGCATGCCCTTTTAAAATATGCACAAATGACATAGTTACACAAAATTATTTGGGTTAACCTAGATTATTTGGGTTAAACAAGATTATTTGGGTTAACCTACATTATTTGGGTTAAACAAGATTATTTGGGTTATGACTTAATCTTTGGGTTATGATGTATTCTCTTGTATTCAAGCAAACTTTCAAATATATTTCATATAATTTAAATTTAGTTGGTTTAGAGAGTTAACCAGAACTATCTGGGATACCAATCCCCATTGTGCAATTTATTCCAAAAGAATAATCTACAGATGATTGTTTGACTAAATTTTGTCAGATATAGGATAAATATTAATATTTTTGCATTCTTCAGAGTGATACCTAATCAACTGATTTTGATTAAATATTAATTTTACAACAAACAATATAAATATATATACTTTAGTGGATAAATAATTTTCAAAGTTTTGGGTTATCCTCCAGAGGCAAATGTGAGATTCTTGAGTGTCTGGTTCACTGCATTCACCAAACCCATATTACATGAAAGTATGAGCATCAGATTTTGAAATTGATAGTGAAATACCTGACATTCAGTCTCTTCTGGTTCAGGAATATCACATTCATTCCAAGAGTAAGGAATAAAAGCATATGGACTCCACTATTTTCAATCTTATGTCACTGTGGACACACTGGTGATGACAATGAGGAGAGAGCTCAGGGGTTTACCAATGACCACATTCACTATGATCATATCATAATTGGTCTATATTGGTTGTCAACATGAAGGAAGGGTTAGTAACCTTGGAAATAATCCATTCATTTGTGATGAAAGTGATATAGTTCAGATTGAACTGTCATTGTGACCTCAATCAGAACTATATGTGAACTTGTTTTGATATTTGGATAACCTCTTACATATTAAAATAACTCCTCTATCTATATACACATATAGAAATAGTATTTGCAATCCAATCTGAATATGGTGTTACATCACCTTGTATTCAAACTTACTTCTCTCTACAGAAAAACCACCATTCCCTTTCTATTTTGGCATATTGAATAACAACTTTACTTATGGATGACAGAGGCTCTAAATAATGTTGAAGACTATGTGTGAAATGCTTTATATTGTGTTATATGTTCTTAAAATGCAAATTACATATACAGAAACTCTGTTCATTTGCATTAAAATATTTTATACCTTTAAGTCTCTTTATAATTCAACCTGGGTTGTTTTCTGAGTATTCTTTCAGACTGCTTCTCGTTTAGGAAGATCCTAAAAAGGTGGGCCATCAGGGGATAATTAGGTGTAGGACTGTTTGAGGATCAGAAGAGTCATTGCATGGGTTGCAGGTACTCTTTGGATCCATTTATCCTTGTTCCTTGTACCAGAGTCTAGGTCCATATGCAGCAAATAATGTGTCATGGCAATTTGTATGGAAGATATATTTCCAGAAAACAATATAAGATAGTTTTTTAAGGTAAGTGGATTCATCCTTCAACTCTGAAATAGCCTTCCCAGTGTATAGGTAATCCAAAATAGGAGAATAGCTCTCTCAAACCAACCCATAAGAACATCAGGCTCATTAATTGCTTTGATAAACCTCTTTTGAAGGAGTGGTTCACATAATTGATTACATTTGGTAGAAATCAATATATTTTCTTGACCATTGAGTACCTCACCAACAGTAATTAAATGCTCTTCAAAAATATGGTAGAAAAATAAAAGTGATAACTGAGTATCCAGTTGTGAAAATGTTTGACATACGTAATGCTTGCCAATGGTGATCAACTGCCTGGTATATGAGTTCAAGAGAAATATCCAACCAATAGGAGTTTTCTTTCCATTGGTATCCTGGAATAAGGACAGATTTCTTTTTCTTGCCTTTGGTACCAAAGCTAAGTGCCTTAGTGTCACGAACGTACAAGCTCAAATTTCGATAATATTCAATTTAATATTTCTTCGACATTTCTTCGACTTTCTGACTTAATTTCCAGCTCAACTTCCAACTCAACTATTCTTTGACAATATCTTCAACAATATTGAATATCTTCGACTTGTCTCAGTTTGACATCATTGATTATTTCACTTTGATATCATATTATCATCATAGGTAAATGATATTTAGTATATAAGAACGATGAAAGGAATGAAGGAAGTCAGTCAGAAAACCTGTACAATATTATATTATCTCTGTGTCTTATCTTTGCCTCACACTTTATCAACAGGACAAATTAATACTTTGTCGAATGAGGCATCTTTATTCAATATTGTTGAATATTCTTCAATTGTTTATTTGACTTTATTGAGTAAAATTCGATTCGTGACACTTAGCAGTATCTGGTAGATAACCATTATTTTGAAATATTTTAGACGTTGGATTTCAGTGGACTTTGGTTCATCCTAACCAATGAGCATTCTTAGTCCAAGGTTTCATAGTCCTATCTGCCACTGGTATCCCTGATTGTTCAGCAATACCCTGCATCTTTAGAAGATTCACAAATGAAAATAATCTCTCTAGACCTTCCATAAGTCCTAAATCGTGTAAAGTCTAAAATGCATGGCTTCTTTAACATTTGTGGTATCTGGTAGTCACTCCCAGAGATCTTCTTTCATGGTTTAAAATGGTTTAAAAAGCATTTGGGAAGTTCTGTCCTGCTGCCACCAATCCATCCACTTTTTAACACCTGGAAAGTCATGTATAAGTGCTGCAACATGTGCTTTAAAGGCCTCTGCATTGATAGCCTCTAACAAATCTAGAGCATATGATTTAAAAGTGTCCTGTACCTGGGGCTGTACCACACCACTAATCCTTTTAAGGCAAGTGATGCCAGTATGAAAATGCTGATAGCATCCTTTCAAAAGTGAGTTTGCTACCTTAGTTAATTCCTCATTATTTCATGTATTGCCTTCCATGGTTGACTAAAACTGAATAAAAGCCTTCACAAAGCCATTTGCCTGAGCTGGAGTGAAATTAACAATACATGGAAACATTTCATCAGTTAATTGGTGTCCCTGCTTCTGACATTGAGAGGCCATACTTTGAAACAGCATTAGAAAGTGTATTTGATAATGATTGGAAGTGGTACTATTAGCTGCTGAGAAGAGAAATGGAACCTAACAATAAAGATGTCAAGAATATACAGATAATACTACAAGCATCCAATCACTCATTCTCCAATAGCATCAGAGACAAATCCATAAACAGCATCATCCTGAACAACATCCAGGATTACTTGTAGCTCCATCCAAGAAGTTTGAAGTACAAGGATTATAGTTGGTCCAACCACAATATAATGTAAAAAATCAGGATGACAAGATCCAAACTTAGCTATATAACTGTTCCAATGCTGATTCTGCAGTCCCTCCAATAATCTTATTTCCTTTGTACAATTCTCTTCTCATACCAAACATGATCAACATTTATTGGAACTGGGAATATCTCTGTGACAGATTTACCTGGATGAGAAAATCCAGGAATACCAACAGCTAATCATAGTGAGCCCATTTTGGGATGTTTTTGAAATATTCTGTGGAGCTGAGATCGTTCATTGGCCAGAAGATGGAGTATATGAGTGAGTCATTGGTGAAGATGTGTCCCACAATTATAATACATAATCCCATTCCTATAATGAGTAAGTGTGGACAATATATTGCATGTTACATGATGTAAATTCCATCCACAGTCAGAAACACAGTTTAATTGCTTTTGAATACCAGCATCTCTTGTTAAGTTCCAAACAAAGGGATAGGCTCCGAGGAAGTCCCATGGAGTGTTTTCAGTAATTATTCCAAACTGTTAAGTTCCATGTCAGAACTTATTCTGGAACTATCGGAAAGTCACCAGAAATTCGGAAACTATCAGATAGGGTCAGGATGTCGGCTTCAGCTTATATGCTGCACCTCTATGCAAATGCTCAGAAGTCCTTAATTTCCAAGGCAGGACTTACACTGGAAGATATGGATATTCAGAGTTCTGAAGAGTTCCAAATATTGAGTGTACAGAAAGATGGAAGAGGGAATAAGAAACTAAGTCGATATCAGATCTAAAGTAAAGTACAAATTTGCAGAAACTAATACAAGTCTTCTTGTTATTGTACTACAAACTAAGACCACAATAAGATGGAAATGGAAGTATTCTGAAATGGGAATACATTAACACGAATTGGGGAGACATTATTCCAAAACAGGAATATAATAAACAAATGAGTGAATACTTGTCAATGGACAAATTCCCAAATACGGAACAAGGGAAGATTATGGAAGATACAGTAACTATGATGTTCTGTAGTCAGAAGTCGCAAGTCAGATATTGAAACATCCAGGAACGGGTTGTAACCATACCCCCCTGTTAGGCCAAAGTCCCATAGAGGTGATTAGGTACTGAGTAGTTGAAGCAATGGTTGATCGTTATGTGTCATGAAATTTACGCAATTCTGGAAGTGAGAGTTTCAGCTGCCGGTCTGAGTATAAAAACTTTCAAATATTTGAATTAACAATTTTGTTTCTTTAACCACAACCTGCATGTTGATTCATCAACCATTGTTTACCACTACCCCGGAAGATTCAGATGCCGAAATTACCATGCTCCAAAAAATGTCGAAGGTCGAAGAACTTCAACAAAAATGACAGAGGATGGAGGAGTGGAAGTGACAACAAGAGGAGGAGGAAAAAGTGTTGATGCAGGAATTGAAGGAGGCAGAAGAGGCAGAAAAGTGTGCATTGGAGTGGGTGAAGGCAGAAAAGGAGGCGTGGTTGCGGAAAATGGCAGAGGATCAGAAGTTGAAGGATGAAGTGGAGAAAAAACAGCAGGAGGCTGAGGTGGTGGAAAAACGAGTGAAGGAGATAAGGGAGGGAAAAGTAAGTGAAAACAACAATGTTCTATTTCTTCTGATAACATTTGAATGCAGTGAAAAGCCATGGAGGTGGAAATGGAGGGAGAGGCTGGGCCTTTGAGTCCTAAGGTAAGTAATTCTGTAAAAGGTTGGAACATGACTAATTTCCAAAACAGAAACAAAAGATCAAACCTCTGGAATGGATGGAAATCATCCACGACAGTCCATGTTATCGGTACTCAATTCAGAATTTGACTTGTTGGAAACAGAAGGTAAAATGGGGCAGAACTTGCTATCCCTGTGTGGTTCTCAAACTTCCATGCACTCTTGCTGTAAAGAGGGCTTTGAAAGGTGAGAAGGCTCAGAAAACTGACAATGTGGAAAATCTGGGAATGGCCAAGAATGTGGAGACTGAATTGCTGAGTACAGACAGTTCTGGTGTCCAACCTCTCAAGGACACTGTGGATGCATTGGTTTTTATTGGGATAGAACTAATGAAAATGCGGGATACTTTGGAGTGCCATAATGATATCCAGGAAAAAGGTTTCTGGTTGTTGACCCAGAACTTCCAGAGACAGAATGATTTTCTGGAGAAGGTAATGGTTAGCATCAGTGTTATTGTGGTTTCTGAAAGGTTTTTCGATAAGGCAAGGGACCAGCCAAATGATCTGTTGGCAGAATGTGTAGGGAAAAGGTGGGAGTTTGGAAAGGGGCCGGAAAGTGAGGATGATGAAGTGCAGGATATGGTGGAAAGTGCAGAGATTGCTAATGATACGGGAGTTGAAGTGGAAGGAGGATTTGGGGTGTCAGAAACTTCAAAATAGTTGCAATAATATTTTTTTTTTTGACTTGTATGATTTTGAAGAACAAGTGTCAGATTGGAAGTGTTGGAAACTAAACAGAAAGAAAACAGAAAAAGTCAGAGTGATGATAAAGGTCCAGGTTTGCTTGGATAAGTTGTGTGGAAGTCGATAACAATTTCCATCACGTGTCCAAGTTCCATGGCCAATATCCATGGAGTTTCCTTGTTGGTACCTTCATAACCTGCCCATTTGACTTAATAGAGCAATTTACAAGTACGTTGGTGATTGTCGATTTTAGAATCCAAAATCTCGGAAACTTCAAATTTGGGTTCTCCATCAATGATGACTGGAGGGGGTGGAGGTTGAGTACATTCTAGGATATTGTTAGGAACACAAGGTTCTAACATGGAAATGTGGAAAATGGGGTGAACTGCTCGCATACTATCGGAAAGTTGGAGAGTCCATGAAAGTGAGCCAGCTTGTGCTATAATTTCAAAAGTGCCTAAGAATTTCTCAGCAAGTTTTTAAGAAGGTCAGGTAGGTCAGAAGAATTGAGCTTTTACAAAAACCTGATCACCAATTTTAAAGTTAGGAGGCGGGATCCTGTTTTTGTCCATGGAACGTTGATAATATTCCTAAGTGGAAGAAATAGCTTTCCAAATTTCTTGATGTAACTTGTCAAGGTCAGTAATAAATTCTTGAGCACGGATGGATGCCAAATCTCATTCAGAATGTACTGTGAGATTTGGATTATAGCCTCTGTTGGCAAAAAAGGGAGAGATACTGGTGGTTGTGTTCAGAGAGTTATTGTAGGTGAATTCCATGAGTGGAAGAAGGGATTTCCAGTTGTCCTGATGATAGTTGCAATAGATGCAGAGATATTGTTCCAGTGTTTGATTAACACGTTCCATTTGTCCATTACCTTCTGGATGATATCCTGAGGTGAAGAGTAATTTCATGGGGCTTTTCCGAGAGCCTGGAGAAATGGGAAATGAACTTGGAGCCTTGATCGGAAGTTATGTGAGATGGAACACCATGTTTGGAAAATACGTGAATAATGAAAAGTTCCACTAATTGTAAGGATGTGATTGTATCGTGAGTGGGTATGAAAATTCCTTGTTTCGAGAATCAATCCACAACAACTAGGATGGATGTAAAGCCTTCGGAAGTCAGAAGTTGTTTGATAAAATCCATCGAAATTGAGTTCCAGGGTTTTTCCAGTATTAGAAGTTGCTTGAGAAGACTGTACAGCTTATGTCTCTGGGATTTAGAGCATAAGCAGGTGGTGCATGACTTACAGAACTGGGGTATAAAGTCTCAGAGGTTGGGCCAAGTATATTCTCTTCAGATTAGACCAAGAGTATTGTTAATGCCATAATGTCCAGAGATTGGATGATCGAGTTTGTACTGAAGTATGTGGAGTCAGAGATTATTGCAATCTGGAATGTAGATATGTCCATCAATATGGATGAAACCTTGAGAGTTTTGTAACTATCGGGGTTAGTCAGGATTATTGGGAACTTCTAGGTGTGGCTTGAGGGCTGGGTCGGAAGTGAGTGTGGAAAGGATATCTTGATGTAATTGCTCAATGTCCATAATCATAACACTATGCATAACTGGATAGTAGAGGGAAGTCACTCAAATAGATGTGGAAAATTACTGTGTTGTAAAAACCGGTTTCAAGTTATGTGGATTAATGGATTAACAATGGTGTAGTTACTTTCCCCCTTTTTAGGATAGATGTCCTATCGTCAGGTCATAGCATCTGGTTTTCCACCAAGACGTCTGGGTCAGAAAGAATGGATAATCATGTTAAAAGTGGAGAGAAATTTGGACCAGCAGGCTTGCCGGTGGGTCAAATGTTTAGTGGTAGAAAAATATTCGAGATTTTTGTGATCAGTAACGACATCAACGGGAGTTGTGGAACCTTTGAGGTAGTGACACCAATGTTTGAAAGCTTCAAAGATTGCCAAAAGTTCCTTATCATGAACATCGTAGTTGAGTTTGGACACTTTCAGTTTCCAAGAAAGAAATGTGACTGGATGAATTTCACCATCAGAATCTTGAATGGAAAGAATTGAGGCAATTGTATAATTGGAAGCATCAGTTTCCACAATAATCGGAACATCAGGTTTCCAATGAGAAGGAATTAGGGCAGAAGTGAAAGCATTTTTTAATGTCTGGAAAGCAGAGTGGCATTTGTCATCAAAAACCCATGGTTGAGATTTACAGGTAAGGCGAGTGAGCAGTTTGTGCAAGCTATAAAAGGGAAGAAAGAGGGACAGCTATCTAAGAGAAAGGATAGTACCTTTCCAAAGCAAGAGATTCCCAAAACTCTTACAAAAGTGTGGAATAACTGGAAAGAAACAATCCTCGATAACACTGGATGAATAGAGAAGCTGTCAGTGTGTCACCAAAAAATACAGTGTGATTTGGCTCAGGAATTGCAGATGTTGACTATCAAGGATAAAACAATTTTCAAACTCCAACATTGAATCTCACTCTGTGGGTGCCGCGCACTGCTGTGAGGAGTGCTGCGAAAAGTGGACAATTGCCGCGAATATACATTTTAGCTTCAAACTAAAACATAGCTATATGTTGAATGGTAATACTCAAAATACCACTTTAAATGATATATTCTCTTAAAAAGGGGCTAATTCACAATTTTAAAGATTAAAACCCAGTCTTAAAGTAAATTAGCAGAGCCCCAGTAGGCAGATTGATATGTTATGAATATATACAAACTATATCTATTTTATACTAGTTAAGTGCATATTCGAGGGTATCTTGAGGTGTTCGCGGCAGTCGCGACACCCTGCGCGGCACTTTCCCATAGCCCGTAAAGGTTAGTCCGGAGAATCACTTTTTTGTTTATGTATTTTCGAATGTTAGTATTCACATAAAGTGGCTATATCCTGTTCTTACATCGTCTGCTTACAATTGAATTATGGGAAAAGTCTATAGAGCCTCAGTATATACCATCTCAGAGTCATACAGCTAGACATGGCTTGTTTGGTTTGATCGTGGCTGAGTTCCGAGTTTAGTCCTCCTCCCATATGCACCTAGGTAGCTGTATATAAGTTACCGACCTTGTTCAAGACGTTAATTCTATTAAATATGGACAACATCGACGCTCACCGGTCTCCCCCAAATACCGTGTCTGGCCACACAGCGTCATTTATCCAACTGGGCTCCGGATCATAAGAAGCGCGCAACTGCACATCCAGGACAGGTCCCCCGGAGGGGCCAGAAATATAACCTGGAGAAATAGCTTGAAACAGGAATAAGGTAGGCGGGTCCACATCTCTGGGGTCACTAAATTACTCTGTCAGACGCTGAGATTAATAAGGGGGTAAGTGGGAGACAAACATATCCTGAGGCATTTCCACAACTACCTCTGTCCAGAGTTGCATTACTATTATCATGAAGGTTTTATTATCTTTTCCAAAAGACGTCTGTGCTTACCGATTATCAACTCGTGTGGAGGGACATCCTTGATCCCACTTTTCTGCATGTATACCGGTGCGTATGCTCTCCACTTTTTCTGCACGTCAGATGTGGGGATTCCGAAGTCCGAGAAAGCGACAGATGGCTGGCAGAGCTTTTCGATGCTGCCTTCGCCAATATCACAGGCATATCTATGCCGCATAAAACTGAGCAACAACTATTGGGTCAGTGTCCTGTAACTCGAACATTACCTCCTCAATGGCTTTGCACCTGGTATTGTTACACTCTCAAGATCTGTTAAGCGTTTGGACTCTGACTCGAAGCGAATATGAACAATAACTTCGGGCTCTACACAGAATATTTCAGAGAACCACTCATGTAGATTCCCACACACTTCAAAATGGCCTGTAACTTTATGCCGATAGCCCACGTCCCACAGAGTTATGGACCCCATGTCTCCGTCATAGATGTCGCTGCGAACTGTTCCCAGAAACCCGAAGTCCAGTAGTTGATTGGCCAACTGATGAATGGTGTGCGAACTTCGAAGTTGTTGATCCATTAAAGTAGAGCCGACACACCATGAATGCACATTGGACATGAATAAGGCGACGACAAAATCTGGTGATGATGGATTGAAGCTAGAGTCATAGCGACCAATACCAGGATACCATCTACTGATGTATGGGGGACCGGTGTACAGTGTTCCGGTATACACAAGCTTCAGACGATGGTGACTGACAGGACGGTCAGTGACAGTGACAATCGAATCACCGGGAACTGAAAACTGAATAGACAAATTTATCATTGATATCTCATGTCAGTGGAATTAACGAACAATCCTTGCAGGAAAAATTTCATTGTGGTGACTGAATTCAACTAATTGCTAATGTCATATTGTCACATCAGTATTTGCCGGAGAGAAGGTATCCAAGTACGTCACATTGTAGGAATCCCTCTAAAACATCGCGTTAGCTTGGAAAAATCGTGTTTAATTTTAATTGCATTTACTATATCGTATAGCCCCCAAATGGTTTCTCTCGTGTCGGATGCTCTAATGTGGTCGAGCCAATCGCATGCGTCCACAGGTTCAGGCCCCGGGTTACGGAAAACCTGGAAAAGAACATTGTCTTGTGCGTTGCTGTAGCCCAAGAACTGAGCAATGCTAGGGTCCCTGACCATGAATTTTGTTGGGCTCTTTGGCCTATTTGATTTCAAGTGTGACTTTCTTACCACTTGCTTGCATAGTACTTGAGATCGTGTTGAAACTGTATTGAAGGTGTGATATATTTCAAATATTTCTTAAACAAGAAGGGGGTCCATACATCTTTGTTCATCAAGTCCCATGAGGATGTCACGCCTTCATATATTTTGACCAATACGGGCTTGCCGTCGGTTTCAGACTTCGCGGCACAGAGTTTAACGTTCCACCTCGAGGCGACCCTATGATTCCCTCCCTTTTCATAATCATAATCATAATGGTTCGCGACCGATAATGTGTGTAACAGTTCCAAATCTCTTCGATGGAACAAATCCTGTACCATTGCTATGAGCCTACGGGCATGATATTTGGGGAGAGAGAACGGGCGTACGCGATCACAAATATTCTTTCTTGCTCCGCCGCGCGAGACTTGTTTTCCCTCAACGATTCCTTCCGTGACCAAGGAAAACGAATCAAGGGTAGCCTTTAATTGATCCATGATAGCGTCCATTCTCGTATTATCGACCGCTATAAGTTCAGCGACACCTAATGAAGCATCCAACGAGAAATACATCTAATAACCAATAGGTATAACGACCGATTCTGACTGTCACCAGGGGGACGCACCATTGCCTCCTTCTCAGCTTCTCCTAATCTCCTTTCCAGTTTTGCGATAATCTCGTTGTCGCATCCAGGACTTGACGTGTCCCCTTAAACCTTTTCCTGGTTCGTATGAGCGTGCAAGCGCAAGAATGTCCTCAAGTGCACTGAATCAGTCGGGTTAATTCTCAAGTACGGCTACACAGTGGATTTCAAGTTCATACTTCTGATAATCGTCCAATATAACTTTGAAATTGTCCGGTATATTCTCCCGCTTCTCCCTCAATTGATCGTGGAAAGCGACGAGGCGACGTCCAGCGGTCTGGATAAGGGCATTCAACCTGTCGTTTCGCTCCCCGGTTTCCTGATGTTCTCCAATCGTCAGCCACATGCGCTCTAAACGTTGTGTTTATGCAGACGACCCACCTTCACAACCCTCATAATCTCCAAAACAAGTGTTGCTGCACTCTTTATACCAGGTACTGGGACGGCATCGCCAGCAACTTTGACAATAATGGCTGCAATGTCCATGACCTATAGTGGATGATCTTGGTAGGTGGTGAGGGACAGTTGCTGTTTGGCATGTTGAGGTGCTATATGTTAGAGTATGATATTACAGCTCTTACATAGTCTATGATGTTCCCTATATTTTTCTGATATTTGTAGTATTTTTCCCAGCACTGTAGGTGCAGTATTGAGTGAGTTACCTAGTAAGGTAACTGATGTGTAGGTGCTTAGGTAAGCACCCTGTAGCATACTCCACTGTGGGTGTGGGAAAGTCTCCTTAGTGTTTACTTTCCTCACACTCACAGGGTGTTCGTCAAGAGTTATCCAACTGTTTCAACACTATATTTGTTATTGGCTGTGCATGTGGGATGGAGCACCGGATTGGGAGGGGAAATGCAGTATGTATGCAAATGAGCGACACACTCATATTCAACCGCTGTAATCGCGATGTGGAGTTTGTCTGTAGTGGATTTGCTGCAATACAATGGATTAAATACAATATTTGCCAAAACAGTCCTCGTACCTTGTTGTGTCTCGAATCCCACGTGGATCTCCCGCCTTCGGCAAATTTTGACCAATACCGGCTTACCATCACTTTCAGTCTTTGCTTCACAAAGTTTAACACTCCACCGCAAGACGACCTGAAGAAGTCCGGTCTTGTCATTATCATCATTATGGTTCACGATCGATAAAGGTACGTAACAGTTGCAGATCCCTTCTATCAACCAAATACTGTATCATAACTATAAACCCACGGGCATGATCTTGAGATAACATCACGGGCGTACGCGTTCACCAATAACCTTTCTTGCTCCACCGTCGGAGATTTGTCTTCCCTCAATGATTCCTTGCGTGACTAAGGGAAACGAATCGAGGATACCCTTTAATTGATTCATGATGGCGTTTATTTTGGTATTCACCGTTACGAGTTTAGCGACAGCTAATTAGGTATCCAGCGAAAAATATATCTAATAGCCAATAGGAACGACCGACTCTGACGGTCACTAGTGGGACGCACCATTGCCTCGTTCTCCGTTTCCCCCAATCGCCTTTCTAGTTTGGTGATAGACTTATCTCGTTGTCGCATCCAAGAAACGACCTGTGCTTTAAGACCTTTTCTTGGTTTGTATGACCTTGCAAGCGCAAGAACGTTCTCAAGTGCACTGAAACAATCGATTTATTCATCAAGTATGGTTACTCGGTGGATCTCGAGTTCCTACTTCTGATAATCGTCGAATATAGTCTTCAAATCGTCCGGGATATTCTCCCACTTCCCCCTCAGCTGGTCGTGGAAAGCGACAAGGCGACGTCCGGTGGTCTGGATAAGGGTATTCAATCTCTCATTTTGCTCCCCGCTTCCCTGGTGATCGTCAACCGTCATCCACATCAGCTCTCAAACTCGTGTTGTTGTAGACGACCTACCTTTGTAACAGTCAGAATCTCCAAAACAATGGTCGCTGAACTCTTCAAGCCAGGTACTGGAACGGCATCACTAGCGACCTTGACATGGTCGATCTTAGTAGATGGTAAGGGATAGTTGCTGTTTGGCACGTCGAGGCGCTGTATTTGTTATTGGCGGTGCCCGTGGGATGGAGCACCCGATTAGTAGAGGAAACTCAGTATTCGTGCCAATCAGCAACACATGTTCGAACGCCGTAATCGTGATGTGGAGTTTGTCCGCAGCAAATTTTCTGCAATAAATTGGATTAAGTTAAATATTCGTCAAATGAAAAAAAAAATAGACGAGCACTCCTAACGTTAGTTTATTGACTCGAATGAAAAGTGCCATGAAGTGCCTAGTGACATATGGCCATGTGGGATAGTTGTGCCTTGGTTATCGACATGATCCATTGTCTCTCCTTGTCCTTGACGCTTTGGACCGAGTATTGCGTATTGATAGGTAATAGTTAATCATGATGCATAAGATGGAACTTGTGACATTTTCTTAACCCCTTTCAATAATGGATTTGACTTCAACTCACGTTTCTCTGTTAAATATCGCAATGGTGGACTATACCCACAGGGTGTCATGGCAGCATGTTAGCATCAAAGTTATCAGTTCACTAATCTTACACTTACCAGGACGACTTGTTGAAATATTGGACGTTCGGTAATAATCTCAACATGATGACACTTGTGGGTCCTAATATATTTCGCGCTAAGCTACATAGTTCTGTACAGTAGCTTAGTAATACTAACCCTTTTTGTTCGCGTCCACCATGTACCGACACATACCCTGCGTCAACAAGGCCGGCGGGCCACTTCGTTGCCCACGCTATGCGATACGGCACATACTGCCACTGCTGGGTCCCATGGCCATGGGTAGACTATTTACTCGCAGAGGTAACAACAACTGGCAACGTTCCAAGCTCTTTTTGCAATGCCCGCTCCGGCTAGTGGTCCAAGACCGACTCGCTTTCGCTCCACTTTATGCTGGTGTACACCAGCGTTCCCGCCGCTTCACACCTACACGCCGCCACACCCACTTCCTTGGTGCTGAGCTGGGACAACCCCTAAGTCCGCTCCTCTGTGACGAGTCCGCTGCAACCCTTACTATCGCCGACCCACTCCTGGCTTCTGGCTTCACATTGGAGGATGTCCTTCCCTCCCAGCATGGCTCTCGCTCATCCCAACTACCCCTTCATAGCTCTGGTATTTCTGCTGACAGCTCTTCCCTCTTCGAGGGAATCCCCGCGTCTCCCCAAGTCTGATCCTCTTCTCAGTGTATGTCTGGAAGAGCATGGTAGCTCAAAAATTCCGTCCGCTTCATTAGATCAAAGGACACCCAAAATTATGTCAATGAGGCTGATGACAATTTTGAACTAATATGCCCATTAGAACAAGCAGGACATTGGATGAGTTTAAAGAGGCTCAAGCAATGCTGTCTAATACTTTGCTTAAGGGAAGTGGCACAGAGGTAACAAGTGAAGCTCACTGTATGGAAATCCAGTAAGCAATTGTGTTGTGGTAAATTCATCACTTGGAGTGTCACAGTGCTGTGACACTTGATAGATGCTATACATGGACAGGAACTTCATTCCAGAAGGGATGGTGTTGTACAAAGATCAATAAATCTTCCCATGTATGTCCCCTTCATGTCCCAAGGTCACTCACAATCCCAATTCTCCACTCTGCAAAACTCCACTTTGCATCCTGAATCCATGACTCAGTCACCATTGTCCATTCAGGGAGGCCTCTTCCAGTGGATGATGGAGACAGTGACAAAGGCAGGATACAAAGTGGAGTATGGCAAAGTGCAGAATGATTGTGAGTGACCTTGGGGCGTAAAGGGGATGTACAGTGACCCAAAAAAGCGTCTGGATGTTTGGTGAAATTGGAAAGATGGGTTTACAGCTCCAGAAATAAAATAGATAAAATTCTGAATAAATCAGAGGTAAGAGGTATACATCTGACCTACATGATGACATAAGCATGACATCATAGCTTTTCTTATCAGGAAAGTAGGAAATTAATAATGGACATGGTGCATCCGGACACTTTTTTTGCTCTTGTAATTAATTACTAGTTTTTACCAGTTTCAGTATTTAGTGTATCCCCCCTTGGCCTTTAGTACTGCAGCAACCCTTCTAGGCATGCTCTTGATCAATTCAAGGCATTTCTCCCTTGGAATACCCTCCCATTCCACCTCCACTCTCTCCCAGAGCTCCAATATGCTCTTGGGTGCCTCAGGGTATGTTCCAAGCCTTCTCTTCAACTCCCACCATAAGTGTTCTATTGGATTCAGGTCTGGAGACTGTGCAGGCCAGTCTAAAACCTCCACCTGATGGTCCTTGAACCAATCCTTGGCCAAGTTGCAAGTGTGTTTAGGGTCATTGTCCTGCTGGAAGACAAACATTGCCCTGTCCATCCCATAATACTCCACTGTTTTGAAGATATAGTCCTCCAATATGTCCTTGTACATCTCCCCATCCATCCTCCCATCTATCTTGCACATGTACCCCACACCATGTGCTGTCATACATCCCCAAATCATTAGACTCCCCCCTCCAAATTTGATAGTTCCATTGATATGCTGCTGAGTGAGTGCAGAACCTGGTCTTTTCCATACCCACAACCTCCCATCAGAGCCCAAATGATTGATTTTGGTCTCATCTGAGAAGATAACCCTAAACCAGTCCTCCTCAGTCCAATGCTAGTACTTGATAGCAAACTCATATTGAGCCTTGATGTGTCGACAGGCAAGAAGAGGTCTTTTGGCCTTCACCACAGCCTTCAAATTCTCTTTCTTCAATGCATTTCTAATTGTCTGTGTGCAGACATTGAGGGAGAGGTGGGACTTGGCTTGGGAGGCATTATCAACCTGTCCAGAGGTGATAGAACAAGCCAGGTGGTGATAATCCCTGGGGGAGAGTTTGGGAGGACAACCTCTGGAAGGTGTTGGAAGTGGACCAGGGAGTTGGGAGTGAATTTCTGATACTGTAGAGTGCCCAATATAAAGTTTAGAAGCAATTGTTCTGCAGGAGTGACCTTCCTGGAGAAGAGAAATGACAGAGAGCCTTGTTTCAGTAGAGTGCTTCTTCATCATGTGGTGGGGGGGTGAATTGAGGCAAAGGTTCATGTAAATGTGTTATTTAAACATGTGGTCACATGACATTGTTGAACCTAACCAGAAATTCCCACAGTTATATGAACCTTAGTTGAGTTTCATGTATCAGTTGACAGAGCAAAAAAAATGTCTGGATGCACCATGTCCATTGTTCATTTCCTACTTCCCTGATAAGAAAAGCTATGATGTCATGCTTATGTCATCATGTAGGTCAGATGTATACCTCTTACCTCTGATTTATTCAGAATTTTATCTATTTTATTTCTGGAGCTGTAAACCCATCTTCCCAATTTCACCAAACATCCGGACACTTTTTTGGGTCACTGTATGTTGGAAGATACATGTATAGTATATATCTCTCAAGTGTCACAGCACTGTGGCCTGGGGTATCGTTTCTCACCTTCCAAACAATACCTATATATACAGATACATTGACCTGTTTTGCGTTGCAGGCACTGGAAGGCAGTTGCACAACAGTCCAACATTTTATGGGTGCAACCTATATCCTGGAACAAGTTTTCAGACCCTACTCAACAAGTTCTAATGCGCTACTGCTTACCTAATACCAGATTGCGATGTGAGATCGACTGCCCTCGTCACAGGGGAGATGATCCACTTCCAATTGTTGTTGGCAGGAGCCGCCGGCAACAGTATACTCTAAACCTCACTAGGATACTACCCAAAATCCGAAACAGATGGGACATTGCGAGCTTAGTGGACTAATCTATGGGAAACATGACTGTCTCTGACTAGGCCTAGTCATGAACTCCCGATATCTACTGTTTGACGCCCAGCAGGCAAACTTCTACGTTTAAACGCTTCTTTAACCCTTTCATGTATCATTTTTGGGACTTCACCATCGCATTGGTTACTTGAGAGTGGGTCAGTTGACCCCTCTCTTCTCACATTGTCTCCTCCATATAAATATGTCCACAGAATATGACGCCAGTGCGCCCAAATCTGTGGTGGTAAACTAATAGTCACATAAGTAACGTATGGGACCTAGCCTCACTAGATCTCGTAATATGGGATAGCCACCCTCTACCACTAGGCGCCACACCCAGTAAAAGTATTCATTGATGGTATCGCACAAATAACAGCTGCTTACGTCGTCCCTAAACCCGAATCATTCCAACATCTTTCCCATACGCCAAACTTCGATAAAGAAGCTGCGGCCACTATTAAGTGTGAAGGACTTCCACCGCTTATTCCATGGAAGAAGTTCCAGAATGTCATCTTCCCAAATCCAAATAGTGTTTGGTCTCGCGTTGATGGCGGGCTAGGCATCGGCAAGACATTCTCGGCCCAACCCCCCTCTGTCAGAACCGTCCTCGTACAAAACGGCAAAATTACCTGTGCAGGGTCATGTAAGAACTCCATCGAACACGCGTTCACCACTCTCGGAGTTGTGGGCGGATCGCTGGCCTCGGGTCTTGCAACGCACGGTTTACCGTTAGGTATCGCAGAGATCGTGCAAGAACCGACAACACAGGATGGGGACGTGCGGACGTGCCGTCCAGGAAGCATGGTAATCACGGAATGCACGTTTTGATGCTGCTTGAGTGCGTTTTGTTTCCTTGAGTAGTACTGTCGTAGTACATTTGATTTCTGACTCATATTTACCACCACAGGTGGCATTGGAGGCAGGCCTCTCGGATAAACATGCCCTTTCATTTGTCAGCAGCAACCGAGAAGCTCTTAAGCGCGGAAGTGAGCTCCCAAGAAGCCAGTTTCGTGGCATACAATGATGGTAATATCTTTGAGAGAAGTAGCAAGGTTGTTGGTGTAATGTCGCCTCGCCGTAGCTTGATGGACCTATTTTAGGTGGACGTTTCCCTCATAAACAGTTGGTCGCATTCCTTTCTTTCACCGTGACTGTTTATCCCAGTCTTTCAGTGATTTAAATGTAAATAAAAGAGATATCGCTCAATTAAATCTCGTCAAATGACCCTGTGTAATTATTACTTGTAACTGGTTCCCCATTAATTTCCACAGTCTGGGGCTGTTCTAAATCTATTTTTCCTTCTAGAACGAACGCCTGTATAGAAGGGAGGGAAGCCCATGCCATTTGCACGGAGCTGTCTATATCTTGTGTAGTAAGAAAATGCGTTTAGCCGGGGGGTCGATCAGAAACGATACGTTATACAGCTTACCTAGTGGTCGAATGTTTCCTTACCGCTTTAATATTTTAATTGTTGAATGTCCAAATAAAGGGTTGTCTTTCGGCACAAATACAAGGGAATATTAGAAAGGTGTTAATTAGTTCGTGATTGACGGACAAGGAAAATCCTTAAGTTAGGGTGGGTGAAGACATACTTTACGATCCCAGCTCTGTATCTCATCTTTGGGTGCTTTCGGCGGCAGGCCTTTCGCTACGATATGCACAATCGCCTGCACGTTTCGTTTCACATCTGCATAAGCGACATGCTCATATTGGAACGCCATAATCGCGGTGTGGACTTTGTCTGTAGTGGATTTTATGCAATATAATGGATTGAATAAATTATTCGTTATGAAAAAGACAAAAGACACAAAAAGATGAACACTCCTATCATTAGTTTATCGACAAAAATGAAAAGTACCAGGAAGTGCCAACTGACATATGGCAGTGTTGCGGATAGGTCAGTTGTGCGGTTATTCCCATGATAAGTTCAGTAATATTACTCTTACAAATTTGTAGTGGTGCGATTTGGTTGAGTTCCAGTGTCCAATACACACTCGGCCTGTATACGACAAATGTCATACCTCACATTCGGCATCTAAATCCTATTAAGTAACGCTTTTACGTATAAAATGATAAAAATAACTCCACCGGTTTCGAGTGTAAAATTCAACAAAACACGGCTTCCTCGTAGTCTCACCTAAAGCTAAAATAATCCAATGCATTAACATACGCATTTTTTTGCCTTTACTTGCGTGCCACTTGCGAAAATCACAAATTCTAAGCAATGTAATTTATTGACTCATCGTCATAGAATTATTACACTGCGTTACATTTTTGAAAGCCAACTACGGGTGCAAAAGGCGCAACCCTGAGAATAATCACATCTCTACTTCACTGCGCTATCACTCGAAGCAGCCGTCTTATCACCAATCATTCTGGATGTTTTATCACTAACCTTGGGAGTTTTATAATTTTATATACTACTAACTCTGTGGGTCTTGCATACTTGCAGGTAACGGGAATAGACGAGGGAAATAAATGCATACCAATAAACGTTCACCACAATTCCCATCCTAAAGCATGGTCTCACCCAATTCCAGTTTCGAGGGACGGTCCTAGTCCAAAATAGGTGCGTCATCATGGGAGTTTGACGGGAAGATTCGCAAGAAAAAAGGAAGGAGATCAGGGAAAGTCGCAAAATGTGCACGTCTAGACATATATCCATAATCGGTGATACAGAGACGACGAGGAAGAAGTTAAAAACTCACGTGCCCGCCACAAGCCCCGCATCGCACCGCGGACACGTGTACTCAATAGAATGTTCCCCAATAACATCCACTGCGCACCCAAGCAGCTTAAGCCACTGATACAGCCCCTCCTCCTGCACACTCTTCTCCGGCTCCGGAGCCAGGATCCACAATTAAAACATCCCAGTCACGTGCATGACACCGCGCTAACTTGGACTACATAGACTATGGCTTTTGCTTCCGATGAAGGATTTAAATGTGGTGGTTGTGATGCCTTCTTTGAATACGGACGGTGGCGTCGGGGAGGGTGAACGGGGGGACCACCGTCGATATCATTGGTTCCACGCCCTCACCAGCACTCGTGCGGGGACGGGGAGACGGGGATCACCAGACGGGAAATGGATGCGATGGTGTGATTGCCGGCCTGAGAGGATTCTGCCATTTTGACCTCTGAAGGTCAATACAGGAGGCGCTGAGCTCATTGGTGCGGGAAAGGCATGGGGAAGGACGGATAGGAGGTGGCATGTGCGGAGGGCTGGAAGGGGGCATATTGATTGGAGGGTGTATGCCATGTAGCTGTTTAGTCCTGTAAGTACTACACGTGCTCGAAACATTACACGAGTATGACATACCTCAGGATGACTCGCCTCTTCTCCATAACACGGCCAATACATCACTGTCGTCATAAACTCATACATATCCTTCTCCTTCTCCTCAACAGCAGCAAGGTTCTTAACCGGCGGTCCGCTACTGTCTATGACCAACGCCACCAACGACATCATGAAAGCTTCCCATCTCATTCTCCCTTGCCCACAGAACAAAAGAAAAACACCCTACTCAATCGTTTGGGGTTTGGTTCCGGCATGCTCTTCACGTTCAGACCACACGGATGCCGAAACATCCCATAATAAAGCCGCACATGGATCCGCGTTGAATCACCCCGACACAGTCTCTATCTCACACGGGAGGAACACGTCAATGCCTTCCAGTAGATCCAGTTAGATCGCGTGGTTCGCACGTGAGCATAGTAAGTGGAACCTAACATCGATTGGAAAAAGGAGGACATACTTCTCGGTCAAAGAATTGTGATAATTACTCCGTTAAAAGACTCGTAAAAGCAATCTCTCATATGCCCTTTTCCACTGACTTGAATCTCACACATTACATAGTGGTGTTTTATAGTGGGATATTCATGAATATGCTGGCACAAGACGGGGATGTATGTATGTATGGGTTATGCGTGTGCGCGCGCATGTGTGGCTACTCGCTGTATAATTTGTAAATCCCATATAGCCACTTTAACCGCAATCATAACCACCTCATCCGCAGACCGCTCAGGCCCACTGCCACTTCCCGCCTCAACTGTTGACACTGCATGGGGGGGTTGCCGATGTCAGTAACGATAAATGAAGGACGGTCGAACGACGGTGTCTAATATCATCAAACACACCGGGAAATTCCATATATCCAATCCACTACTTGATAGCCGCCTCCGCACCATTATTCCCGGTAGCAGATAATGCCTTATGACGATGGCCGGCAGGGAGTGGCTGTGAGCAAGCATGTTAGATTATTAATACCAACCATTGTTCCAACTGGGTCCATATGGTGTACAGCTCTGAGTTCAGTGTGTATATGATCTAATAGGAATGGCGCTTAGGGTTATATCCTTAAGTACAGTGTAAGACCAAACCTACCCAAGGTCAGATAATGTAGTGGTTAACACCTTTGTTATGTAATTGAGAGATCCTGGGTTCAATCCCCAGTCTGGCTATTCATTTTCTACATTACATATGTTTTCTAACAAGAGGGGCCAGAAATATAACCTGGAGAAATAGCTTCAAACAAGAAAACGGTGCGTAGGTCTACATCTCCGGGGTGACTAAATTACTCTGTCAGACGTGAGATGAAGAAGGGGGAAAATGGAAGTCAAACATATCCTGAGGCATTTCCACAACTACTGTTGTCTGAAACTGAATTACTATTGTAACGATGGTTTCATTATCTTTTCCAAAGGACTTCGGTGCTTAGGGATCATTAACTCGTGTGGAGGGACATCCTTGATACCACTTTTCTCTATGTAAACCGGTGCGTATGCTCTCCATTCTTTCTGTAATTGAGATATGGGAACGCCGAAGCCCGAGAAAATGACATGTGGCTGGAAGAAATCTTCCATGCTCCCTTCGCGAATATCACAGGTATATCTAGGCGGAACAACATTGAGCCACTATCGGGTCAGTGTCCTAACTCGAGATTTACCTGCTCATTGATTTTCCACCGTGTATTGGTACACTCTCAAGATCTGTTAAGCGTTTGGACTCTGGCTGGAAGGGAATATAAATAGTGACTTCGGGCTCTACACCGAAGGTTTCAGAGAACCACTCCTGTGAATTCCCACACACTTCAAAACGGCCTGTAACTTGGTGCCGATAGCCCACGTCCCACAAAGCTATGGCACCCATTTCCGCCTCATGGAGATCGTCGCCAACTGTTCCCAGACACCCGAAGTCGAGGAGTTGATTGGCCAACTGGTGAATGGTGTGCGAGCTTCGAAGTTGTTGATCCATGAAAGCAGTGCTGAGATACCATGAATACACATGGGATGTGAATAAGTCTACCAAGAAATCTGGCGATGATGGTTTGATTCTTGAGAGATGGCGACCAATACCAGGATACCATATCAGGTTGTCGCTCGGCGGGGCGCGGGTGCGCAGTGTTCTGGTATACACAAGCTTGAGACGATGGCGATTGGCAGGACAGTCAGTGACAGTGACAATTGAATCACTGGGATTTGAAAACTGAATAGACAAAGTTGTCATTGACAGTTGAGGTCAGTGGAATTAACGAACAAGCCGGTCAATATTAATTTCGTTGTTTGCACTGAATTCAACTAATTCCTAATGTCACATTGTCACATCAGCATTTGCGAGAGCGATGGTATCTAAATACGTCACATGGTAAGAATCCCTCTAAAAAAAGGTGTTATGTTGTAAAGAAAATCGTTTGTGATTTCATTCACCATGTCGTATAGTCACAAAATGGTTTCTCTCGGACCAGATGATCTAATGCGTTCGAGCCAACTGCACGCGTCCTCAGGATTCGTGCCCGGATTACGGAAAAGTTGGATGAGTACATCGTTGTGTGCTCTGCTGCAGCCCGCGAAATGGGCAATGCTGGTATCCCTGAGCATGAATGTTATTGGGCGGCTTGGGTTATTTAATTTGAAGTGTGGCGTTCTTACCACTTGCTTCGATAGTGATTGGTGTCGCGTTTGTACTATATAGAAAGTGTTATATCTTGCAAATATTTCTCAAACCAAAACAATCTTCATACATTTTCGATCACCAGATCCCACGAGGATGCCTTGCCTAAAACCCCAAAACCTGGAAAACGACCAATGTTTGGGGAGCAGGTCAGCATAATCGGTGTCAGGTACATGATTAGTTCACCTGTTATTTTTTTTATTCACATTTGTGGTGGTGTGATCTGACGAATCAGCATGGGGGCTCCCGTGTATATCCACGCTAACCCCACACCCCCCAAATTCCATACGTAAAATTCGCATTCTATATCTCCGACTAATACGGCCCTCACATGTCTCCCATAGTTCAATTAAATATACTGGGGAAATGGTATTCGTCGGTGTAGCCGGCCGCATGTTATATTTCTTAGTTCCTACTTTACACCCGGTCCAAGAAAGGCAGCGCAAAGGTTTCGAAGTGTCAACACAGGCTGGGATAGAGAAAAATAGGCTAACAAGAGAGCTCACTCTCTTGTCTTCCTACTCCGTGAAGCACACTTTTTCGCGTGGGGTGCAATCAAATATGTCTAAAGGTTCTTGTGACAATCGCTGATTAGTGCTCGCCTCGCTCGAAATTGTCGCAATCAAACCCCGGGAACCACTCAGGGATCTTAGAATATGGTAGCTGGTTTATATAAGAGTGTAAAATGTATACAATGGTGAGATCGTTATAAATTGGTTAATTCCGCGAGCGTTTTCAAGGGCAAGGACATTCCAACTAAAACTCATCAAGACGGAGAGCAAGGCATGGAAGAAGATAGTCCTATGTGATTTGAGATCATCAGGGTACATATAAACTACCTGTACCTATTTTGCAGATATTAATAATTGCGGGATTTCACACCCGAAAGCCTCACAACTACAAGTGACCAACAATTGTTCGATAATGCCGCCCGTAAAATGTTGCAATCATAGTTCTGAAGGGTACACAAAAAAGTGCGCATATTAATAAATAGGCCTCTGTATTACGGAAAGCTTGAAAAAGTACTCGGTGAGGTGCATGGGCATACAGGTGCGCCAACGCCTTCAACTCCCTCATGTCCCCACGTTCCGCCTTCGTAACCTTCTCGTCATTAAAAAACAAACTCCCTTCATCCGCACTACCACCTCCCATTTCGATCCGTATACGGGCGATGTAGTGCCCCAGAACGCGCGGGCGGCCCTTTGTGCGACATGAACCTGGGAAGATGGTCTCTGGCCCTGGGAAGATGGTCTCTGGCTGGGAGCGATTTTAACCTGTGAATGTGTGGACTGGGAGTTGATGCGAAGTTCATGCGGAGGCGTCGTCTGAACTGGTTGGAGTCCCCAGGCAAGGTATTTATTCAAAGGGAGCGCAACATCGTTGATGGGGATATCTTCAAGAACAAGACAGGGAAGATTAGGTTAAGAGATGATGCGAGAATACACACCCCTTACCAGGTTTTGTAGATACCAGCCTATGTGCAGCAACTTCGTCGAATATACAACATGGATATCAGGGGAAGTCGCAACAGTGCACGCCCGGAAAGCCATTCACGTCCCAGGGAGTGTCAGGGCATAATACCGAGACGACGTGGAAGGAGACTATGAAAGACTCACGTCTGCGCCACAACCTCCGCCTCACACTGCGGACAGGCATACTCAAAGGTATGTTCCTCCCTCCGCACGCACGTAGGTCCACCCGGTGAAACAGCACCTTCTCCTCAGCATCCTTCCCTACCCACAAATCCAGGACACTAATGCTCGAATTGTCATGCTCGTCTACACGATGCCGCACCCGCTTATATTGCATACACTGGAAAAACATTTCGCGCCTTGCTGTATCATAGTCGAGAATGCCTCGTTACCTTTTCGAATGAGAGGCTTGAACATTCTGGGTGAAGTGCATTCTGGGAATACGGGCGGGGACATCGGGGAGGGATGAACGAGGTGATCGCTGTCTCGTGATTGGATACACGTTCTCACAGGCACTCGGGCGGTGGTTGGCATTCCTGGAGAGTGAGACGGGAAATGGGTGTGAGGATCCGAGTCTCAGTCCGCCTGCCATTTTGCGCAGCTGACCAGTCAATAATGGTGAGAGGAGCTGTTCGGTACAGTTGTGGGCCTGGAGGGAAAAGGATGGGCGTAGTATGTGTGTATAAAACTGCGAAGACTGATTGGAGGGTGCATTCCAAGCAGTTATTTCCCGAAACCTCAGCCCATATTCCTATGCGCACAAAACGACAGAAAAAACACGCCTTACTTACTCGCTTTGAGTTCGCCTTCCTCTCCTCATTCAGACTAAACGGATGTTCAAGCTTCGCATAATGCAGCTGTGCATGTCAGCCATCGCATCGTCCGAACAGGCCGCCCATAAAAGCACGACCAGGCGCCGATACCCTCCGGTGTAGATCCTCTCAGAGTGCGTAGAAGCACGTAAGCGCTTAGGTCCCTTTTCGATTGGAAACAGTTGCTGGGGTTCAAATTTTCAATCTCGGAATATGTTCTGAAATTCACGGAATATATAAAATATATATGAGAATGTTCATAGTTTTGAAAATGTATGGGACATATTATATGCTATAATGGATTCATTTTCGAAAGTGCTCGGAGAATTATAAGAATATCCATTAAATATATAATATTTCGCCCACATTTTCGAAACTTCAAATTTTAGAACAGGACACCAGTGCTGTGAAGGAAGAGGGACATACTTCATTGCCAAAGTATGGTTTCCTTCGGACCAGACGATCTACTGCGGTTGAGCCAATTGAATGCGTCTCAGAGAACAGTTCCAGGATTACGGAAGATTTGGAAAAGGACATTATCTTGTGCATTGCTATAACCTAAGAACTCAGATGACATTTTGGAACTTCTTTCATGGAATAACCCGTGGAAGTCTTTCATACTTAATAGCGGCCGTAGCTTCCTTATCAAAATTTGGCATAGGGGAAAGGTGTTGGAATGACTCGTGTTTGGGGACGACGTAGACAGGTGTCAATTGTGGGACACCATAAATGAATACTTGACTGGGTGTGGCGCCTAGTGGTAGAGGGTGGCTATCACATGTTCGAAGATCTAGTGAGGATTAGTACCGTGCGTTACTCAAGTGACTATTAGTTTAGCACCACATATTTGGGCGCAATGGCATCATATCCTGTGAACATATTTATGAGCAGGGGACATTACGAGAGGAGAGGGGGCAACTGACCCACTCTCAAGTAACCAGTGCGATGATGGACAACTCCCAACACTTCAGTGGTGATACTTAATTGGTAAGGGCTCTTTTTAGGATCAAAAGTGCATTGAATTCTAAGCCCTGCAATCACATGTTAGATCTTTGACCAATTTCAGCTCGGTTATGGATCTTTAGGATCCAAATGTTCATTGTATTCTGAACCCGCCAATCACATGTCGGATCCTTAACCGACTTTAACTCGGTTAAGGATCCAATGAATTATTGGCAGAGTTAGTGGTATTAGTAATAGGATTTTTCGGGGAAAAAAAACAGGGGATCACCTTGGATAGACATCTGTCACCATTGTCCATTCAGGGCGGCCTCTTCCAGCATACGCAGGGTCCCGCTCGTTTAAATACCGGTCGCATCGTCGATCCATGGGAGTACTCAACATTTGTTAACATTAGTCCGTCTCCATTCAATTCTCCAATGGAATTCCGAAATAATGTCGATCAATATTTGCCTATTACATTATATCGAAATTCCATTGCAGAATTGACTGGGTACGGATAAGCGTTAATTAATGGATCGACGATGCGACCGGTATTCAATCAATCAGGATCCTGCGTAGACTGGAGGAAGTCGCCCGAATGGACGATGGTAACAGTGTCGGGGTACAAAGGAGTTTGGCGGACTAGGGAATTGGGATTGGGAGTGACCCTGGGGCGTAAGGGGACATACGTTGGAAGATTTATTGATCTTAGTACAACACCCCCCCCTCTGGAATGAAGTGACTATATATGTATAGTATCTCTCAAGTGTCGCAGCACTGTGTCGCTCCCATTGATGAATTGATGCAATGCTGCGACACGAACTGAAGGCTTCGGCAGGCTTGAACTACTTCATGGGCGAGCTGAGAAAGAACTTATATCATTATGAGGATTTATTTTATAATAATTCCTTCCGTCCTTGTATAGTGAACAGAACAATAGGAATGGGCGAGGTCAGTATGGAACATCCCGATTCATTGTGTGTTAGTACAATCGAAAGGTCTTTGTGTCATGCTATAAATATGTAGTACAACAACGAAGGCAGATTTTCATATACGCTGGTGAAATTAATACTATGTATTGTATCTAAACATCACCTGAGTTGTGAGGCCTAATACTACCTTTTGAACAAGTTATACTACTCACTATCAAGTGTGCATACAGTAAGTGGCATAACTTGTTCAAAGGGTGGCATTAAGCCTTACAGTTTAGGCAATATTCATACACAATATATAGTATTAGTCCCACCAGCTTATATGCAAATCGAGGAAGAATTGAATGAAGGGGAGCCATTGCACTGATATTTCACTGAATATTAAATAGCATCTCATAAGGCCAACTATATAGACCTATACTATATAGTACACACCCCAAATCATTTTGTCTTAATTGGGTCCCTTTCCTGAGATACAACACAATTTGTCTGTAGGTCGAAAGTGGAAATTTTTATTAAACTTTGAACTCCGCTTTATGTACTCGGAACACCTGTAACATGTGACACACGCGTCTTTCGGCGGCGTACCAAGTTCGGTGTATGTCAGTGGCCAGGATCCTAGAGATCACAGATACAGCTAGATATGCAAGGATCTCATCACACAAAAATGCAGTTTTGATCCCTTTTGAGATCGTGTACCTCCGTCTAGATCCTGCAGCCTCAGGATATGGCACTTTCGGCTGACCATCAACTTCACGTCGTTGAGATATTTATCGTCGTTAGTGTTACAAAGCTCATCGACCCTTCAAAATAATTTCCTCGACACCCAAACGTGCTTGGTACCGCCTCCCGCCTCCGCTGCAGATTCAAGGTCGTCTAATTTACGTTCTCGCTGTCATCCAGTGACAAAAGGTCGCAGAGATCCCGGAAGAACCGACGACGCAGGATGGGAACGTATTTTATCTATTGCCTGGCTCTGTGCTGAGTGGGTTATCCTTGCCCCCTTTGGCGTTGCTATGTTTAATCTAGCCATTAAATTGCAGATTGGCGTATATCCTTCGTGTCACGAAGGCCATCACAGTACCGGCTCATTTTGGTGTGTTCTCATGGTACGGTACGTTCTTAACCGGCGCAGTACACAGGTTGGAGAAGGTAAGTCTCGGCGAACCACAGTACTTAAATACGTTACGGTATTAACACCCCCTCACAAGGGCGCTGTAATCCGCGATACCACCGCTTTACATGGTACGTTTGGATGGATACTCATCCAACGGCTCACCCAGCGTCGGCACTCAAATTATAACTCTAAGGAGACTTCTGTTCGGAGGTGGCACAGGAGAGCTGAAGGCTTCATTCGCAGCAGTTACAGATGGAAGTAGTCGCTTTCACCACCACAGGTGGCATTGGAGGCAGGCATGTCGGATCCACATGTCCTCTCACTTGTCAGAAGCAACCTCTAGAGACTCTTGGCGCGGAAATGAGGTCCGAAGAAACCGATCCCGTCGCATACTATGGTGGTTATATCTTTGAGAGAAGTAGCAAGGTTGTTGGTGTGATTTTCCCCGCCCTAGGTTGGTGGACCAATTTTAGGTGATCCTTTCCCTGATATAGTGTTAGTCGTATAAATTTATTTCACCATGACTGTTTATACCAGTCTTTTTAGTCATTAAATGTAAATTAAAGCGATATCATTCAATGAAATATCGTCAAATGGCCCGTGTAATTATCACTCGTCACCGGTTTCCCCATTAGTTTGCACAGCCTAGGTCTGCCCTAAACCTATCGGTCCTTCTGTAACGAATGCCTGTATAAAATTCAGGGCAGAATATATCGTTTTTGCGGAGCTATCTATATCTTCCAGTAAGAAAATGGGTTTAGCCGAGTGGTACATCCGAAACGGTACGCTATAGAGCTTACCTAGTGGTCAAACGTTTCCGTAGCGCTTGAAAGTTTTCTTTGGCGAATATCCAAATACAGGGTTGTCTTTCGGCACAGAGACAGGGAACGCTAGAAACGTATTATTTAGTCCGTGGACGAAAGAGGAAAAGCGTTCGGTTAAGGTGGGTGCAGACATACTGTACGATACCAGTTCTGCAACTTATCTTAGGGTGCTTTCGGCGGTAGGCCTTTCGTTACAATATGCACAATCGTCTGCAAATTCCTTTCCCATCTGCATGTTCGACGTGATTGAGAAGTCACACACCTCTTGCGGTAGAAGATCCATCCTAGCACGACAGCCGGACCATAACGTATGAAGACAATATTCTGTGCTTCGGAAAGTCCACAATGACCTATTAATTAGTTCGGCAAGGTTAGAGAAATCACCGGACGTGCTGATTTGGCGTTTAAAATTCGAACCACAGTACGGATCTTGACATCAAGAGGTTTAAAAAATGAATCGCCTTCTGCTCCATCATGGCAACGTACAACAAACTAAGTAGGTCAGTCATGCCTATTACAATGAACATTTGTCTCCCATTGTCCTTTGCGAATGGGAGCTATTATTGTGTATGGAAGGGTAATGATTAATAAAGACGGATGAGATGGAACCTGTGATACTTTCTAAACCCGCTCAATCGTAGATATGATTTTAATTCAAGTTTCTCTGTTGAATACCGGGTATTGCAAAAGCAGGTCAGAATTACCGGAATTAGACATATGATCAGTTCAGCCATATTACTCGTAGTGGTGTGATCTGATTGAGTTCCGGTGTCCAATACAAACTCGGCCCGTATACGGCCAATTTCGTATCCAAAATTCGGCATCTAAATCTCCACCCAATAAGTAACTACTTTCCATATAAGGTGAAAAAATTGAACTCCGTCAGTTTTAAGTATAAAATTCAACGAAACAGTGATATCATGCGTGAGGGGGACCAGCCACCAATCGTCTTTTCTCCTCACTTTCTTCCTCTTTTCGCATGTAGTCCCACATAAAATTTAAATAATGCATTTTTGTAACGTAGGCGTTGTCTTCCGTTTACTTGCCCCTCCATCCGCAAAACACAAATTCTTCGCCATATAATTTATTGACTCCATTATCATAAAATTATTAAACTGCATTACATGTTTGGAAACAACTGCGGGTGAAAACGCATAACTCTGCGAAGAAGCACTTACCTACTTCATTGCGCTACTACCTGAAGGACCCGTCGTGCCACTAATCATCCTGGATCTTTTATGAGCAACCTTGGGTGCTTTATTATTCCATATATTACTATCTCTGAGTCTTGAATGCTTGCAGGTTAGAAGATACTATCTTCGTTACGGAGTGGAAGTACAGGTGCATCATAAGGAGGAGGTTCCGGGACTACCCAAAGCTTCAGAAGGTACATCGTGAGCATCATGGTGCGCCAACGCGTTCAAATCATTCATGTTCCCACGCTCCGCCCTCGCAACCTTTTGTTAATCGACAATTACACACTTTTTATCCGCACCACCACATCACATGTCGATCCGTATATGCGCGATGCACTGCCCAGAATGCTCCGGCGAGCCTTTGTGCAACATGAATGTGGGAAGATGGTATCTGGTTGGGAGTTATTTTGACGTGTGAATGTGTGGACTTTGAGTGGATGTGCGCTTCATGCGGCGGCGGCGGCGGCGTATGACCTGGTTGCAAAGGTGCTTATTCAAAATGCGCTCATCATCGTCTATTGGGATGTCTTCAAGAAAAAGACAAGGAAGATTAGGCCCAGAGATGAGGGCAGAATAACCACCGTTTCCCAAATTTTATAGATACCTAGCTCACGTGCAGAAATTTCGTCGAGTGTACAACAATGATATCGGGGTACTCGCAGCACGCGCACGTGTGAACCCATAATACCGAGACGACGTGGAAGGAGACTATGAAAGACTCATGTCTTCCCCACGACCTTCGTCTCACAATGCGGACATGTCAACTCGAAGGCATCTTCCTCCCTCGCGCCCCCTAAGCATCCACGCAGCTCCACATGCTGAAATAGCACCTTCCCTCCAGAATCCTTTCCCACCTTCAAAGCCGGGACACACACGCTCAAATCGTCATCCTCGTGCACATGATCCTTCGCCTGCGTATTCTGCATACCCTGCAGCTTCTGATCCACCACAAAGAAGAAGATGTCAGTGCCCTCCAGCTGAGGCCCACCGGGCCTGACACTTGCTTTTGGCCTGTTGACCCAGGACTTTCGGAATATACGCGAAGAACTTTTCCGTGTCTTGTTGTGTCATAGTCAAGAATGCCTCGAGGCATTTTTCGAACGGGAGGCTTCAAAATAGTTGCTTAAATACCTTCTTGGAATAGCCGGGGACATCGGGGAGGGATGAACGAGGTAGTCGCCGTCATCGTGATTGGACCCACGTCCTCCCGGGAATTGGGGAGGTAGTGGGCGCAACAAGAGAGTGTGACGGGAAATGCATTCTACATCTCTTACGCTCAATTTTATCTTACATTCCGCCTCGCTACCTCCGGCCTCTCCAGAAAAAAAACCCCGTCCCTCCTAACGTTCAACGCTTCCCCGGTCGCAGTCATTCCTTACCCGCCGTTGTCAAAAGGCATTATTTGTGCTGGGAATAGTGGCTATGAGATGGATATCGCGTGGCTTCTTGGAAAAATGGAGGATCCTGGATTTGAGGTGATGGTGAGATCGGTGCACCTGAACGGTCTGCAGAGTAGATGCCTATGTCGGAGGAGATGAGATTTGAAAGATACGGTGAGTAACCACACGCATACACGCACATATCCATATGCACGCAATACATAAACGTCTTATTGAAATATAATAATGAACATCTTACGGTGAGGCGCCACTATATAACATTCAATATTCAAGTCAGTGAAAGATCAATAGGATATTATTATATATGGGGGTAGGGTATGAAAAGGAGGATGAACCGATCGGGACAGGAATAGGGATTGGGGAAGCGTGAGATACCGAACGCATGGAAGGTGGTGGATCTTGACGATCCTTTTGAACACGAGGCTGTCCTGGGACCTTTGGAGGCATGCACCCTTTTGTTGTAAGGATGTGCTTCATCGTAGTCGTAGGCGGCGTGTATTCTTCTCCCTACTCTTCTTCCTGCTCGTCGTCCTTGTCGATCTTGTTGTCCATAGTGCATCCCGCTAGGGAAAGTCAGCATCGGTCGGTATACCTGTTGGCTATTGGATGTATGTTTTTCTGGATCCCTCATTCGGGTATATCTAAGCACGTCCCATTGAAGAGTCCCTCTAAAATATATACTAGCTTGTACGGATCGTTTTTGATTTCATTCACCATGTCGTACAGTCCCAAAAAGGTTGCTCTCGTATCAATTGATCTGGTGCCTTTGAGCCAATTACATCCGTCCGCGGGATAATAGTTATCGAGGTCGCGTTGAAACTGTATCCTAAGTGTGATATTTTTAAAATACTTTATTAAACTGAAAGTAAGGAAAACGGTCCTCGTACCTTTTTGTGTTTCCTACGTGGGTCTCTGCCGTCGTCCATTTTGACCACTGCCAACTTACCGTCAGTTTCAGTCTTGCTTCACATATTTTTTCAAGGGAACGCAACGATCCCCTGCCTTTTACGATCAGTTTCCTTTGCGACCCAACAATTTATCCCTGCGATGAACAGACATGTTTTATCTTTGAGATGACAGAACGAGCGTACGCGTTCATGAATATTGTTTCCCGTGTCACCTTGGGAGACTTGCCTTCCCTCGCACATCCTCACCCTCTGTCCCCCAATTCAGCTCCCGACCGCTACCTCATCGCTCATGCATCAGACTGCACGCTACTACAAGAATGCTCACGTGAAGGTAATTGGTTTGACATTGGGGGAGGAGCAGGCGCCCTGTATCAGGATTCACCTTCTCATCTAGACTTCCCACAGACCCACTACCTTCACATGAGCATTCCTGTAGTAGCGTGCAGTCTCGAGATGTATGATGGATGAGGTAGCAGTCGGGAGCCAAATTGGAGAACAGACGAAGAGGATGCGTGAGGGGAAGGTATGCGCAGGCAAGACACAGAGCGGGAGGGGTGGTAGTACCTCTGGCTCAGGTTCGATCCCAAACCCCAATGCATCCTTAGCACGGACTTGCTGATGAGGAGCAATCGACCCACTGTGGCTGAGGCGCTGCCCCGACAGGGTACCTTGCCCAAGTGAATAAGACACTGGGACCTTGCATGTGCAATGTCACAGGCGGCATGTGATTCGGAGGGTGGGGACGTAGGGAAAATGAGGTTGTCAGGTGAAGGAGATATGGCGGTAGGGTATGACCGGGAGGGTGGGATATGCTAGCAGGAGTTAACTAAACCACAGGTGAGGAAGCAATGTAGACAGGGAATGAACTTACCTTATTTCCCATCAATCTTACTATAGTTGAAAGGTTGTTGCGTCAACCTCACTCAGTCGATACAGACAAGACTAAGTTGACTTGGTTGAAAAGGTAGAGTATGAGAAATCCAAGTGGTGAAGCTATTCTCCAGAGTAAGTACATTGTTTGACGGTTAATATATCTTTTATGGAACAATGAGGAGGCGATATAAAAGGTATATAAAGAACAAAAGGGAAAGCATTGATATTGCGTTTGTGGCGAGAGAATAGGGAAGTGAACGATCCGGTCAGAGCGGAGAGGTTGGATAGACAATGGAGGACTGACGAAGTATGTGCCTGTCGTAAGGAAGCCAGGATTACAGTACTATAATTAATAGCCTAACTGAATGTGGAATTTGTAAGTGTAATGAGTTTCTAATGGATGATTATTGGGCTTCTACCACTTATTCTTCTTGTATATTTTTCAGGATTGCCATCTGTGAAGGTGATTCAATAACATGGGTCCTGTACTGACCGCCATTTGACCTAACTCCTTAGTTAGTTTTGAAACCAAGTTTATGCCCATGGCCTCTCCAAGCTCTCCCACTATCTCATGCTTTCTTGCACACATAGCCTGCCCCATCTGGAAGACCTTCAGGACTTGGATACCTTTGGAGTTTGTCAATTAATATGGTGTATCACAATTGTCATTATTGACTTTCCCCGGTCACTAGTAGACATTCCTGCTTTAACATCACATCAAGTAGATTATGCTGATGTTGGGAAACGTCAGTGTGAGCACTCCTATAATCTGCACAACGTGGGTGGTTCATCTACCTGAACACTCTCAATAATTACCTCTGTGTGAGCAACCCTATGCTAGACCAAGGACAGTCATGCTTGGATAGCCGATTGCAAGTATCTTCAATATGACCTGTTAGTGGGACAATTCACCTTTAATTCAAAGTATTGCAACAACAAGTGACACAATACATTGCCATTAGTCGCCGGCTCAAGAACTAATTTTGCTATGAATTATAGTATTGTAATCCTGGCTGTCTTACGACAGGCACATACTTGGTCACTCTTCCATTATCTACCCAATCCTCCATTGTCTGTCCAACCTCTCCACTCTGACCGGATCGTTCACTTCTCTATTCTCTCACCACAATCGCAATATCAATGCTTTCCCTTTTGTTCTTTATATACCTTTTATATCGCCTCCTCATTGTTCCATAAAATATATATTAACCATCAAACAACATACTTACTCTGGAGACTAGCTTCACCACTTGGATTTCTCATACTCTACCTTTTCAATCAAGTCAACTTAGTCTTGTCTGTATAGACTGAGTGAAGTTGACGCAACAACCTTTCAACTATAGTAAGATTGATGGGAAATAAGATAAGTTCATTCCCTGTCCCATCTGTCCAAAGAACTACACCATAGCCATCTCACCACCACCACCACTCCCAGTAGCAACTAATGCATTTTGACAATGGCCGGTAGGGAATGATTGTGAATAGAGCAGTGTTGGTGATTGGGAGGGAGGGGTTTTGGAGAAGGGGGGCAGCAGATTTAGCAGGGTGAGAATGTAGAATGCAATTAAGGGTGAGAGATCTAGAATGGGAGGAAGGGGGAAACAGTGGCAAGACAGATAAAATTAACAACATTGTTCAGAATCAACTGAATATGAACTGGAATAGACTAGGGAAATAAGTACATACTAATAAATGCTCACCACAATAACTGTCCTAAAGAGGAGTCTCACCCATGGGATGGGACTCCATGCTTGGAAAATACATGGATGATAAAATGCTCCACTAACTGCATGGATATGATGGTATCATGTGTAGGGATGAAAATACCTTGTTTTGAGAATCTGGCAACAATGACTAGAATGGTAGAAAAGCCTTCAGAGTCTGGTAGGTGTTCAATGGAATCCATAGAGATGGAATTCCATGGGTGTTCTGGTACTGGAAGTTGTTTCAGAAGGCCATAAGGCTTGCAATGCTGTGATTTGGAGCATGGACAAGTAATGCAAGATTTACAATAGTGCTTAATGAAATCTCAGAGTCTGGGCCAAGTGTATTCTCTTCTTATTAATGATAGTGTTTTGTTGAATCCAAAATGTCTCAAGAGTGGATGGTCATGTTTGGACTGGAGAATCCTGAGGTGGCCAGTGGAGTCTGGTACATAAATGTGATTGTCAAGTCTAATGAAACCACGTTGGTCAAGAGACCACTGGGGTTGACCAGGGTCCACAGGATTGTCAAGGTGTGCTTTGGTTATTAGATCTAGTGGAATTGCTAATAGAATATCTTGATGTAGTCTATAATGATCATTCCACAGATGATGGGATGGATAAGAAAAGTCATGCAGACTGATGCAGTAAGCTGTTGATTTGTGAAAATGGGTTTCAGATTATGCGGGTTTACTGTGGCATAGTCATTGCTCCCCTTTTTAGGATAGATGTCCCATCATCTAGTCAAAGTGTCAGGTTTGCTGCTGAGGTGGCCAGGTTGAAAATGGATAATCATATTAAAGGCTGATAAGGAAGGCTATGGGTGCCATGGAGGCCATGTCAGATACAGTTATCTTGGGCATCATGGGTGTCCAGAAAATAATACTGTTTGATACCCAGTCAATCAACGGATTGTATGAGATAAGCCAGTTATGTCTGAGGACAACTGAGCAACTTGAGTCTAACTGTCACATAGAAAGTGACCAACTGGGATGTTCCACGTGGGAACCAGATGGATAAGTCGCAAGCTTGGGTGATAACTGAATTGCTTGTGCCATCAAAAAGTTAGAGTCCAACCAGATTTATCAGATAGGTTGATAACAGATTTTTTGTATGAATTTTGTTTCTAAAAAAAAATGAGTCGAGCCAGAATCTATGAGTGCTGAGAAAATGAATTTCGGAATCACATTAGATATAAGTTTAATAAAAAATGAGTCAGAGCTCAAAAGAGTGGATATGTTGAGATGAGTAAACTCATAAATGCATGGAGAGGCAATGCAACCCCCAACCCATGTAGAGTCCATGGGGTTGCTTACTCTTTTTTTGGATTGGAAGCCAGTTTGTCCATCGATGGGGATTCTGTGGAGGAAATCTTGGCTGTATGACCTTTTTCAGAGTTTGCTTTCACCAACGGATATTCTGGAACTCGATCACTGGATTTTCTGCACAAAAGACAAAGGCTGTTGTCCATACAACACTGCCTTTCTTGTGAGGTAAGTTTGGCATCAGGTCCAAGCTTGCCTGTAAAGTCAGGTTTTCTGGTTTGCTTGCCAGATTGCTGACCTTTGTTGTTGTTATTGTTGTTGTTGGAAGACTTTTTATTGTTCTTCTGGTCAGAGTGCACGGAGTTTTGGTTCCTGGTAGATGGGGTGTTATTGTTGGGCTTGTTGATTTTGTCCATGGAGGTCTCATAGGCAACTTCCACATGACATTCCCAATAGTATGCATCTATGTTCTGAGCCTTGAGGCACATATGGGACAATGTTTTGGGTTTACCATCTTCACCTTTTGAGACTTTGTCCTTGAGGTGGGATGGCAGACTGGCATACAACTGGTGGCAGGGAGTGGGATTGCCCCATTGATAACAAGCTGCAAGATTGTTGAATTGGACAATGTAGTTTGTGATACACTGGCTGTCCTTCATGCAAAGATTGGTGAGGCTATTCTCAGCTTCTCCAGTTGGGTCATACATGCCAAATTTTGTTTCTAGCTCTTCAACAAAAGCATTTTAATCTTCAAGCCAGGCTGGCTCTTCTTTGGAAAGTCCACTAAAAGCCAGTTCAAATCATTTCAACACAGATCCCAAGAGGGATGAGAGTGCATAATTAGAGGCAATCGATGAAGTGATGGTTGTAGGTCAATGTAAGTGTATGTGGTAATGCGACCAGGATACAACCAAACACGATTACATAGGCATCTAATTCCTATACTTTCTTCTTCTTGTGCGAATTTTTTGCGGGTACCACATCTACTGCATTCCGTGTCCACTGACGCAATGATTTTACATCTGCGACTTCAACCAGAGAACATTTTTAACCACAAAAGACAAAGGGTCAGATACGTAACCATGCCTGAAATGGTTAGAGACATACCATTCCCCATGGGCCTTCCATGTTCTTCTTTTGCTGACCTTCCTTAACTTTATTTTTATATTCTTTGGCGATCGCACCCAACAGTGCATGGCAGCATTTCGACAGTTCCTAGGGCATCCGACTCTTAAAGAACCAATCAAACCGGAAATCCGGGGACTCGGTGATGTCCTTCTTAATACGGTCATACATGTCTGGGCTCTTCAATCCATCATAGTTCAGCTGGCAAAGAAGGTAAATCCTATTCTTCATCGTATACATTTCCTTTCGCAATGGGGTAGTTGTTAGAATTTGCGGGTTCAAAATATGCTTGACTCAGTTTGGGTAGAAAGAACATGTTGCAAACATATGAAGTGTACAGTACAAGTACCTAGTTTAAGTACCTACTACCGGTAATACTATACCCGGTTACCCATCAATCACATGCTACATTGTTCGCAAACCCAAAAAATCTAATAGTAGTTGAGCTCTAGTTCTTGCATTGGGAACTGGACTGATTTAATCTTTTCATCCAGGAGCACTTCCAGGTTATCTTGCTTTTCACAGCGGGCTTCACCTTCGAGAATGCGTTGCTCGATACGTTGAAAATCTAAAAGTATGGAGTCAGCTATGCCATGGGATCGAAAATGTGCAATGATATTCCTACCTTCCAACGCGCCATCGCTTCCAGAAGACTTTAACATATGCTTTCACTTCCTCCGCAGTCTTATGCTGGATCTCCTCAGTAAGCACCTCATCTGGCGCATCCCTGCATGAAGCCACCCATCAGAGTTCGAAGAGAGAAATAATGGCAAATCATAAGAGCCCTACCGTCCATGTGCCTCAACAGCTTTCACAAACTGCTGGAAGTTACGCTTACTCCAATTGTCGAAGCCATGTCAGCTAAGTTCTTCCTTACCAGCAATTTCTTCCTCCGTTAATGGTTCAGCTAGAGATGTGTGCCATGGTCAGTTTATTATAAGCACAAATTTGAGATAAGAAAGCAGACCATTGTCAATGGTGGTCTGTTTAGCTGCACGCTCAGCCTCGAGCATTTCCGGCGCCTCATCCTCATTTTGAGGGTCCTGAAGCGGTACCTGATACTTATGCACATGCTTAAGGAACCAAATTTACTGGTAAGTTACGCGGTTCACGATCTCAACCCATCTTACCTTGAAAGCATTCGCTTCATGGTCTTGCAGCGCTTCAAACTCCCAAGGATAGAATTGGTAATCCTGACTACGGGATGCCGGAGAGTAAGTTGAATGCGATGGTATATTAGTTGAACACCTACACCGTGACTTGCTTTGGAGGTCGCAGTTGCTTAGGTGCCTTCTCGGTCTTCAGGCCAATGGGCGTTGCTTTTTTATCATACCCATCAATGGAGTAGTTTCCTTTCCGTTCTCGCTTGGAGGGCTGATTTGTTCTAGGATTAAAGATGGCAATGTAAGCAAGGTGACTCTTGGACACATGTGTAACTGACATGACTCCACTATCCGCCTTTGCGTGCGCTCGCCCACTCTCGGTCCCCGACCCCTTGGCTCGACACTTGACTTATCCTTCATTTCCGCAATGTTGGAAATCGATTAATGGCTATGTTTCTTTACAGATTTTTTACAGAGGGCTTCACTTCTGATTGCTGTGCCAATTGCCTGGGCATACTACCAGCATTGCTTTAGCCTCCTTAAGCTCATGTTATGATCTCCAATTGGCTGCCTGTTCTTTGGTACATGTGTTTGTCTTCCGCTTGATCAGATCAAAGGTTGGCGCCAGCTGGCGTTGAGTTTTATTCAGACGTAAAATGGAGGATGAATCGATAATAAAGATATACACCATCCTGACGGAAATGATAGGCGATGGTGCTTGACAGCAATATCTCGCAGCCTTTGGTTCTTATTAATGTGCAGCAACAGAGAGAAACTAAATACAATTTAGTTGTACAAAAAATCACATAGACATGCCGTAATCCTTCAAGATCCCCCGGATTGTCAATAATGATCTGTTTGTGGCGAACTTGATAATAGACTTCACCTCATTTGGGTGGCAATGTTTGGACCTGATATCCAGGAGCCCTCAAACAAAGCCTGATATCAAGTGGGAGATGAAGTAGTATTGCCATGCACCTTCTGTTAAATGGGTGAATTGAGGAAAAGTGGTAACAATATTAATTTGGCGCTGCCATCTGCACTGTCGGTTCAGAACTACTACTACTACATAATTGACGTTTATTGTTATAATAATATTGGGGTCAAATTATGCAATTTACGTTCTGGGAACATTCTTCTTCCCATCTATCGCTGCGTCCTGCTTGGAATTTTTAAGATTTATATTGAAGGGTCTTTAAGTCCGCCACCTGATGAGCTGTCACATCTGTCACAGCCTCATAAATTCCTGTCCTCTTCCACTAGCACGCCCGAGAAGGACAAGTTGAGTGATGTAATTCCCGATAGTAATGATATCTCCCGCCAGGTAAATTCTTTTTTCACGTCACATACGTTTTTTCTGTTTTAACTTGATATTTTATTAGGTGAGCGAACGTCCGTATGAGGACCTAAGCTTGGACTCGGCCATTGAGGGCCAAGAAAGCAAAATGGACGAATTGCAATCTGATTTGGAGGCACCGGAAGGGGTAAGAAAAAATGTGGCGCTATATTTTGTTGTATTCATGGCTCTAAATTAATCGCACTTGTCACGTTTTTCTCCCAGTTTCCTGATGAGCCTGTGTCACCATTCCGGGTCACCTAACAGGTTCAAGCAGCCGAAAAGGGGCAGAAGCGGAGTGTCAGGAAGGGTCAATAGGGAGAACTTGTTAATAACAGGAAATAAATGGATAAGGCTAAGGTATTTTGGACGTGATTTATGAATGTTCGCCTGCATTTATTGACGCGCTTCGGATAGATTACGGATTCTATCAAGCGATACTCATACCTGCTTGGACAGACAGATCTTTTCCATCATTTTGTAGATTTAAAGGTTCGTTAGTACTGGTTAAGACTCCTGTTTTACTCTCTGACTTGTTTGTAGCGCGCCCGAGATCCTGAGTATGCAGCGCTGATGGACGCACAGCCTATGCCAAAAGGTCGTGGGCGGAAAAAGGCTACGTAAGTACTTGTGCATTGTGTTCTACACGTTTTCGACGCGATTGACTTTTCTGTTAAATTCGTAGCGCTGAGAATGACAAACAACATCGGAAAAGTGAAAAGGAAGAGGACGAAGAAACGTTGAAAGGTGGAGAGCGGGCGGTTGACAGCGATGATCAACCATTTGTCTTTGAGGACTCGGCACCATGCACGTGTTTTATGCATCTTTTTATCCTGTCTATGACACTAATACTTGGCACCAGTCATTCACGGAGGGAAAATGCGTGACTACCAGATTCAAGGGCTGAACTGGATAGTATCGCTGCATCACAACGGTCTTAATGGTATTCTGGCAGACGAGATGGGTCTTGGAAAAACCCTTAAAACTGTCTCGTTTTTGGCTTACCTCAAGCACTACCGAGATATGCCTGGACCGCATCTTATCGTGGTCCCAAAGAGTACATTGCAAAACTGGGCGCGAGAGTTTGCATGGGCACCCGACTTTGAAGTTGTAGTTCTGAGTGGTACCAGAGAAGAAAGGGTCCGTGTACTGTATTCATGGACGTTTGTCACAGCCACTGACTAGACGACCTGTAGGGGGAGATTGTTGCTTCACGGCTACTGCCTCAGAAATTCGAAGTTTGTATCACTTCTTATGAGATGTGTCTCCGAGAGAAGAACATATTCAAGAAGTTTTCCATTTCATACATCGTGATCGACGAAGCCCACCGGATTAAAAATGTCGACTCTATTCTCCCAGATTGTGCTCATATTCATTTCCCGTGGTCGGATGCTCATCACCGGTACACCACACCAAAACAACCTCCAAGAACTCTTTTCACTCCTCAACTTCATCTGTCCGGAGATCTTCTCGGACTTTAAAGATTAGGATAGTTTCTTGCACAGGGATGATAAATCGGGATCGGGGGGGATGCGAGCAAGAAGGTTGTGGAAGCTTTGCATAAGATTCTGCGCCCGTTCTTGCTCCGGAGGGTGAAGGTTGATGTAGAGAAAAACCTTTTGCCTAGTGAGTGTTTTCAAGATTATGCTGATGGAGACAAGTCTGAATTGCATACCTAGAAAAGGAAGTCAATATATACGTCGGTCTAACTGATAAGCAAAGGAAATGGTATCTATCAGTGCTAGAGAAAGATATAGATGCTGTAACCAGTATGTCCACACACCGCTCGGTTGTGCATTTGAATCTAATGGAATCTTAGGCTTGAGTGGTAAGAAGGAAGGTAAGACGAGGCTGATGAACATCGTCATGCAACTTCGAAAAGGTTGGGAGTGGTCTTCTCATTGTCTTTGTGGACGAGTCCGATACCTCCCTCATGCAGTGACTTTCCACCCATACTTGTTTGATGGAGCTGTATGTCTCTATGATATTGTGTTACTTAGTTGTTCTTACACTCCGGATCCCTTAGGAACCTGGCCCTCCCTACACGACCGATGAGCACCTCATAGACAACTGCGGCAAAATGATTATCCTAGACAAGCTCCTACACCAAATGAAAGCCAAGGCTCTCGCGTTCTCGTATTCAGTCAAATGACTCGTGTCCTAGACATTTTAGAAGACTATTGTACATTCCGGCGGTACCGTGCGTAATCCGTCTCTAGTTGTTCTCGTCTGCCATTCTGACTATCCGGTTTCATACAGCACATTGCAGAATAGACGGGGGTACAGCCCACGAAGACCGAATAGCTGCCATTTATGAATACAATCGACCTGGTACCTTTTGACGACTCGCGCTGGTGGGTTGGGTATCAATTTGACGACTGCCGATATTGTCGTCTTGTATGACAGCGATTGGTTAGTATATGATGTTTTACCGTTTCGACCTCTTAAAAAATGCCGTTCTTCGTTATTTAGGAACCCCCAAGCCGACCTACAGGCTATGGATCGTGCCCATCGTATTGGACAGACGAAACAGATCTACGTTTTCCGGCTGATTACCGAGGTAGGGAATTCCCTTTTCTTTGGACTAGATACGTCGTCATAATTTATGCTGACTTTTTCGTAGAATTCAGTTGAGGAGCGTATGCTTGAGAGGGCTGCACAAAAGCTTCGACTGGATCAACTGGTCATCCAACAAGGCCACACGAAGATCACGAAAGGTAACATGTGCTACTGCCTGCTGTGGTTTGATAAAGTACTCACATGCACTTTATTCAGCCACAAATAAAGAAGAGCTTCTCGATCTTATCCACCATGGTGCCGAGAAGATTGTCAACTCAAATGACAAGTATGTAATTCCTTTCCCCTGAAGTTTGAAGCTCATAAAATACGATAGTCGTCTTGTAAACGCCGATATCGATGAGATCATTCATCGTGGTGAGGAACGTACGGAAGAAATAAATAAAAAATATGCAAATTTGACCATCGATGATTTGAACAACTTCAAATCTGACTTCAGCATTAAGGAGTGGGAGGGCGAAGAATTCGGTAGCAAGGTATATGCTATCGCCTTCTTTGACTGTGTATCTTTCTTACATCGCCGTCTTTAATCCTAGAACAAATCCCGTCATTTTGAATGGATTAAGCCCTCCAAGCGTGAACGTAAAGGAAACTACTCCATTGATGGGTATGATAAGGAAGCAATGCCCATTGGCCCGAAGACCAAGAAGGCACCTAAGCAACCGCGACCTCCAAAGCAAGTCATAGTGTAGGTGTTCAACCAATATACCATCCCGTTAAACTTACTCTCCGACATCCCGTAGTCTTCTTGTAAACGCCGATATCGATGAGATCATTCATCGTAGTGAGGAACGTCCGCAAGAAATCAATAAAAAATATGCAAATTTGAACATCGATGATTTGAACAACTTCAAATCTGACTTCAGCATTAAGGAGTGGGAGGGCGAAGAATTCGGTAGCAAGGTACATGCTATCATCGCCTTCTTTGACTGTGTATCTTGCTTACATCGCCGTCTTTAATCCTAGAATAAATCCCTTGCTTTTGGATGGATTCAGCCCTCCAAGCGTGAACGGAAAGGAAACTACTCCATTGATGGATATTATAAAGAAGCGATGTCCATTAGCCCGAAGACCGAGAAGGCACCTAAGCAACCACGACCTCGAAAGCAAGTCATGGTAACGAAGGAAGAAACTGCTCGTAAGGAGGAACTTAGCCGACATGGCTTTGACAATTGGAGTAAGCGTAACTTCCAGCAGTTTGTGAAGGCTGTTGAGGCACATGGCCGGTAAGACTCTTATGATGTGCCATTACGTCTCTCTTCGAACTCTAATGGGGGTATCTTTCATGCAGGAATGCGCCAGATGAGGTGCTTGCTCAGGAGATCCGGCAGAAGACTGCGGAGGAAGTGAAAGCATACGCTAAAGTCTTCTGGAAGCGATGGCGCGAGTTGGAAGGTAGGAATATCATTGCTCATTTTCAATCCCACGCCATGGCTGACTCCATATTTTTAGATTTTCAACGTATCGAGCAACGCATTCTCGAAGGTGAAGCCCGCCGCGAAAAGCAAGATAACCTGGAGGCGCTCCTGGATGAAATGATTAAATCGGTCCAGTTCCCAATTCAAGAACTAGAGCTCAACTACCCCATCGCGAAAGGAAAGGTATACGACGAAGAAGAGGATCGTTACCTTCTTTGCCGGCTGAACTATTATGGATTGAAGAGCCCAGACTATGACCGTATTAAGAAGGACATCACCGAGTCCCCGGATTTCCGATTTGATTGGTTCTTTAAGAGTCGGACGCCCCAGGAACTGTCGAAACGCTGCCATGCACTGTTGGGTGCGATTGCCAAAGAATATAAAAATAAAGTTATGGAAGGTCAGCAAAAGAAGAACGTGGAAGGCCCCACGGGGAACGGTACGTCTCTAACCATTTCAGACGTGGTTACTTATCTGACCCATTGTCTTGTTGTGTGTCGGAAAAATCCGAAAATCCTGATCAGGCCTGTCGGCCTGGCTAGATCCCGACTTACCTGATGCCGGCTGCTCAAGTCCTAATCATGCCTGGTGCACCAAGTATCAGGCCAGCAGTGCTCGGCACAGGCCGGCACAGACGCTTGGCAGTCTGACTAAGATCTGTGCAGACGCTGGCTCGGCGTCAGGGGCCTGCCCTCAGTGACGATCTGCATTCCACCATCGTCTTGCTGCATGGACATCGACGGACGATCCAGCAGGGAAACCTGCTGGCCTTGCAGCACGACCCAACATTGGGTCTCAAGATCCTCGGATTGTCGATGCACGCGTAAGACGGCACGCATTCATTCTCTTATCACTCCCTTTGGCCCAGGCTCAGTAGTTGAACACGGCGGCAGGTAAACACTATGCTAATAGCAGTAAGGCACCCAGTTACGTTCTGGGCTACAGGGGTTTCGCGGCCACTCTCCTTGCGGCGCTTGAGTCTTGGGGTTGTTCGTCGTGCTGGTTTTGCTACAAGAGCTTGTGGGTAGTTAGGGATGTCGAGGATGGTCTTGGAGGTAGGATGTGGCCTGCGGGTCACTATGTTCCCCAGACGACCGATGCGCCTGAAGATTCAGTTGATGGTTGGATGCAGACGGAGAGCATTGAGAATGAAGATATTGTTTTGTTCCTTACGTTGGGTGTGTTTGTAGAAGTCGCCAGCATCGCACACCCCATTCCGTTCGGCGTCGAACAAGAAGCGGCATTTGGGGTCTCACGTCGCGCCTTTCGCGTCTCATCTCACTACCGCATCCAGCGCCAATTTCAGCACCGACACCGCAACACGCCGCCCCCGCTTCCCAGAACGCTTCCGCCGCCTTGATCTGCATCACGCCGTCCCTCCCGTCACTGCACTCCCGGCCGTCCAGCCCATCCGCGTCGCCACCCCACACGAGCACCGGCACTGCAACTAGCACTATGTCCTCCCATGCCCGCTCAGCCTCCAGCAGCTCGGTTCCCGCCACCCGCATCCGCTCAGCATCGCCGCACCTGCCTGTCTCGTTCGGCCACAGCTACAGCCACAGCCAACACAACCCCGCCGCGTCGACATCGACCCTCTCGCTCTCCTCGCGCATCTCGGCGCCGCTGCCGTATACGCTGACGCGGACGGCGTTCCAGTAGCCGTCGAGCGGGCCGACGGTGGAGCAGATGCTCTTCATCAGCTCGCAGGAGTCAGTAGGCCGGTCTGGGGTGCGGGAGAGAAGACGCTTCATTCTGATGATATGTCCGGGGACACATCGCTTGCATCGATCATGGATGCATCTATCTCGACTCCCGAAACGACATTTACAGTCGGACACCCTCCTCCTGACGTCAGCAAGGACACGCCTGTTCCGCTGTCATTGGGGCTTTACATACCCGGCTTGCCTGCTACTACGGCCGCTGCGAAGTCGGCTCCTACGCCGCCGCCGACTCCTCCGTCACAACACTCACATTCACAGCGGCAGTCATCATCATCGCATCGGTTATCTGTGCCTGTTATTACTGTTGCACCTGCGACACCTGCCACTCCCTTATCGCCAGTAGCAGGCAGGGGAAATAGGTGGGGACATTGTGTTGTGCTTAATGTCGGGGTGCTAGATTTGAGCTGGCGTAGGCTTCTGCCACTGCACAGCCATCAGCACCAGCTGCTTTTCCTCACGCACTTGCCGATTCTTTCCGATTTGTAGAATATTGCTGGTAAAAGAACGAGGAGGTGGGTGTTCTGAATGGTGCCTACAAGTTTTCGTGGATGCAATTGACCATAGCGGAGAGAGAAATGGGATTGAAAGCTATGCAAGTGGCAGGTTAATATCAATGTTTTGGTTATTATTAAATAATAGTGAGCCCCTTGTTGATAGTTATCTGGATTAAATAAAGGCATAACCAATGTAAGCTCTGTAGTGTAGTTGTAGTGGTACTTTGTTCATGTATTTTGTATTAGTAATCTCCCTTGGTCGCCCATTCAATTCCTGTTTTACACAATTATTATATTTACTATGTATTCCTCTTGGGTGCCTAAAGTACATGTAGTGGAAATGGGGGACCAGGCTTGGTCCAAGTCTTCAATGGAATCAGGCCTTATCCAGTGGTTGGCAAATCTGACATCTGACTGACCTGCTCAGGCCTGCTCAGGTCTGAGCAGAGGTTTTCTATTTTTGTGACACATGCTATGCTATGCTGTTCACATCCAGACCACACAGATGCCTAAGCATCCCATAAAGGAGTTGCACATGTATCCACACTGCATTGTCCCAAATACACTCACTATTAAAGCAGGGGAGAAAATGTCTATATCTTCTGGTAGATCTTATTACATCCTGTGGTTAGCACGTAAGCATAATAATGAAATCTCACTTGGATTGGGGGAAAGGAGGACATACTGCTTTGTCAAAGCATTGTGCTGATCTCTCCCTCTGAAAAGACTTGAAAGACTAGGACTGGAAATACGAGGAAGTATGAGAAGGAAGATGAGTGTAAGACATAGGACTGGAACACATGTCACGTGAGGACACAATTCTTTTTTTTTTTTTTCTTTTTAATATATTTATATACCGCATTGCATAACTAAGATACATAGCGGTTCCATAGCATCATATAGAGCATAGCTGCTATAGTATCTACAAGAGAATCGAGAGGGAGTAGGCCGGATGCGTCACAGCGAGTGGTGGTTGGTATGATGGTTGAATGAAAAGTGGAAATTTGGGCCAAAGCCCGAGGAAGAGCCCAAGATCCTGCTAGCAGTCGACGATGGCTGCAGGCACACCAAAGCCTTACATTGCCAGTGCATAAGTGAATGCTGGAGTCAGGGGTGGGTAGGAAGAATAGACCGTTGCCAGGCTGCGGTCATGGTTAGGAGGTGCCAGTGACGTTCCGCAGGCGATGCTGGTGCGCGGCTGAAGGCTGCTGACTTTGACAGAGCAGTGAATTCAGAGGCTCCCCAAGCCTGTTCACTGTCATCCGCCTCTCTGCCCTTCCACCATGAGCATGGGGGTCCCAACCCCAGAGGCAGGTGGTGGTCATGTGAGGACACAGTTACAGGTTACGCCGAAGAATGACTTTTTTTATGTATTTTTGAACATTAATGTTGAATTAAAGTCACTATATGGTACATGTATCTTCTGCTCACAAGTGGATTCTGGGAAGAGTCTACAGAGCAGAATCTCTATCTCACTCCATTCTGGTGAACAAAATCACATTGTGGTCTAAAGTGGAAGGGGGGTGTGAGCACAGGTGGAAGACAGCACCCATTATAGCAGGCCCATGGGGCAGAGCTTAGAAAAGCTGGAGGACTGGGAGAAGTGGTCTGTGAATGTGGCCATGAAAGCCCAATGTTGTTATCAGACTGTCACGAATCGAATTTTACTCAATAAAGTTGAATAAACAATTGAAGAATATTCAACAATGTCGAATAAAGATGCCTCATTTGATGAAGTATTAATTTGTCCTGTTGATAAAGCATGAGGCAAAGATAGGACACAGAGGCTCACAAATAAATAAGTCAAAGAAAGGCTCGGAAAAAGCTCGACGATTATATAATACAATAATAATATAATATAGTACATGATGATAATATGATATCAAAGTGAAATCATCAATGACATCAAACTGAGACAAGTCAAAGATATTTGAGATTGTCGAAGATATTGTCAAAGAATAGTCGAGTTGGAAGTCAAGTTGGAAATTGAGTTGGAAAGTCGAAGAAATGTCAAAGAAATGTCAAAGAAATATTAAATTGAATATTATCGAAATTTGAGCTTGTACGTTCGTGACACAGACAATGGGTGAATCTCAAGAAAGGTGCAGGTTGATTTGAGCAAAATAACCTTGGATGACCCTTAAGGCTAAGGTTGAAGGTGATGGAGAACATAAGGGCAAATTAAGAGTGAGAGGTGGCATTAGCAATGGAATCATCTTTAGGAGGAATCCATTCAGATTCAAAAAGGAAGTCAAGCAAGACCAAGCAATTGATGTAAGACTTCCATTGTGGAAGATGAGCAAATGCAGAGCTTTGTAATAGCAGAATGTACATTTTGATTATTAGCATGAAATATAACATACTGACCATGGAAATCAGAATCCCAGCATAAAATGACATGAATGATGGCATAAAATTCCTTAACTTGGATGTCAGCTCCTGAATGATGATGATGAATCTGACAAGGAAACCATTGATTGCCAGAGACCCTACCTCCACCCTTTGCACCACTTGCATCAGTGAGGATGTGGAGGGTAGGCTGGGATAAAGTGTCTCACCAAGTAATAGCCTGTAATGCAGGGCAAGTAGGATGGAAATGAGGAAAAGAGAAGGTAAACAGTGTTGAGAAATCAAACAGTGATCACATGACGGCTTTCGAGGAAGTGATTATCTGTGAGTAGAATTAAAGGAATCGGGTTACCAGTTAATTCTTGCCCCGTGTGGAGGGTTTAATGTGTCCCGGCCCGCCATTTGATGAGAAGGTTCGACAGATACATCAGTTTACCTGCAGGTAGACGAGCCTCCATAGTCATGGAATCAAAATTTATGCCTAAGTATTCTAGGCATATTGACGGTCCCTCAATCTTGATTCTTGAAAGCAAATGTCCAAGGACATTTACTAACCCCCAGCGGGTGGGGGTAGAAGATACACAGGGCGCAGTGGAGGCGTCACCTGGACATATATTGATACGGGGATCAGAGTTGGCGCAAGTGGGGAATTCCTTTAAGGAGGGAAGAGACGAGCATGGGGAAGCAGGAAGTCGCCATCAGCGGCGGATGATTCTAGTGGGGGGTCCAACAGGGTTGTACGTTTGGCTCTACGGAGAGAGGAGCAGTGGCTCGGCTCTGCAAGACAAAACAAATGATGTGGAAACTTCGGGGGACATGTAAGAGCTGTGAGAAGATAGAACAGAACTGTCTGGAGGCGGTTGGATTGACGAGAGCCATCCTGGGAGGGAAAGACATCCTCCGATGGGAAGCCGGAAGCAAGACGTGGGACGGCGAGAGTAAGGGCAGCAGACTCGTCACAGGGGAGCGGACGTAAGGGTTTTCCAAGCTCAGCACCAAGGAAGTAGTTGTGGCGGCGTGTAGGTGTGAAGCGGCGGGAACACTGGAGTACGCTAGCGTAAAGTCGAGTGAATGCGAGTGGGTCTTGGAACACTAGCTGGACCCGGCATGGCAAAAAGAGCTGGGGCGTTGCCGGTTGTTGTTCCCTCTGTGAGTAAATGGGCTATCCGTCGAAGCCAGCAGTGGCAGTATGTGCTGTATCGTATCGCGTGGACAATGCAGTGACCCGCCTTGTTCACGGAAGGTATACGTCGTTACACGGTGGACGCGAGCAAAAAGCGTTAGTATTACTAAGCTATTGTATAGCTTAGTGCGAAATATATTAGGACCCACAAGTGTCATCATGTTGAGATTATTACTGAACATCCAATATTTCAACAGGCCGTCCTGGTAAGCGTAATATTGGTTAGCTGATACCGTTGATGCTAACATGGTGCCGTGACACTATGTTGGCATAATCCAGCATTGTGATATTTAACAGAGAAACGTAATTTGAAGTCAAATCCATGATTGAAAGGATTAAGAAAATATTACAAGTTTTATCTTAGGCATCATTTTTAACTATGACACATCAATGGCAATGCTGGGTCCAATGCGTAAAGGGAAAGGTGGGACAACTGATCATGGGAATAGCTAAAGGACAACTGACCTATGCGCTACAACGCCATATGTCAATAGGGACTTCATGATACTTTTAATTCGAGTCGATGAACTAATCATAGGAGTATTCGCCTATTTTGGTTTCCAGGTGACGAAATTTTAATTTAATCCAATGTATTGCGGAAAATACATTGCGGTCAAAGTCTACATCACAATTATGACGTTCGAATATGGGTCTGTCCCAGATTGGCATGAATATTGCGTTTCCTCTACTGATCGGGTGCTCCATCCCACGGGCACAGCCTATTACAAACACAGCGCGTCGACGTCCCAAAGACCATCTCTCCCTCACCACTCAGAAGGTCATCGACTATAGGTCGTGGACATTGCAGCCATTGTTGTGAAGGTTGCTGGCGATGCCGTTCCAGTGCCTGGCTTAAAGAGTGCAGCGACCCTTCTTTTGGCAATTATGAACTGGGCGTAATATTATATATTTAGTGGATATTCTTATTAATTCTCCGAGTACTTTCGAAATTGAATTCATTAGAGGATATAATATTTACCACACATTTTCAAAAGTATGAACATTATCATATACTTTATATATTCCTTGAATTTTAGAACATATTCCGAGATTAAAGATTTGAACCCCAGCACTGCTTCGAATCGAAAAGGGACCTTAGGCGCTTATGTGTTTCTACGCACTCGGGGAGCACCGGAGGGCATCGACATGTGCCTGGTCGTGCTTTTATGGGAGGTATGTTCGGAAGATGCTATGGGGTGACGTGCACAGCTGCATTATGCGAAGCTTGAACATCCGTTTAGTCTGAATGAGGAGAGGGAGAGGAAGGCGAACCCAAAGCGAGTGAGGCGTGTTTTTTCTGTCGTTCTGTGCGCATCAGAATATGGGCTGAGGTTTTTGGAAATAGCTGCTGCATGGAATCTAACCTCCAATCAGTTTTCCCAGTTCCATACACACATATTACGCCCATCCCTTTCCCTCCAGGCCCACAACTGTACCGAACAGCTCCCCTCACCCTTATTGACTGTCGTATGCGCAAAATGACAGGCGGACTGAGAGTCGGATCATCGAACCCATTTCCCGTCTTACTCTCCGGGAGTGCCAACCACCGCCCCAGTGTCCGTGAGAACGTCATGATGACGGTGAACACCTCGTTCATCCATCCCCGACGTCCCCGCCCGTGTTCCCAGAATGCACTTCACCCAGCAGTTTGATGCCTTTCATTCGAAAAGGTAACGAGGCATTCTCGACTATGATACAGCAAGGCACGAAATGGTTTTTCGCGCATATTATGAAGCTCATGGGTCAACAAGCCAACAAATGTGTCAGCGCCAGTGGCCTGAGCCGGAGAATACTGACATAGTGCACTGTGGGGTGGCGCAGAAGCGGCAGTGTATGCAATATAAGCGGGTGCGGCATTGTGTGGAAGAGCATGCCGATTTAAGCATGAGTGCCCTGGATTTGGAGGTAGGAAAGGATCCTGAGGAGAAGGTTCTGCTTCACCGGGTGGACCTGCGTGCCTGCGGAGGACCCATGGGGGAGGAACATGCCTTTGAGTATTCCTGTCCGCAGTGTGAGGCGGAGGCTGTGGCGCAGACGTGAGTTTCCTTCCACGTCGTCTCGGTATTATGAGCTGATACTCCCTGGGCCGTGAATGGGTTTACAGGCGTGCACTGTTGCGACTTCTCCTGATATCTATGTGTATATTCGACGAAGTTGCTGCACCTGAGCGGGGTATCTACAAAACCTGGTAAGGGGTGGTTATTCTCGCATCATCTCTTAACCTAATCATCCCTGTCTTGTTCTTGAAGATGTCCCCATCAACGATGTTGCGCCCCCTTTGGATAAATACCTTGCCTCGGGACTCCATCCAAGTCAGAGGCCGCCTCCGCATGAACTTTGCGTCCACTCCCAGTCCACACATTCACAGGTCAAAATCACTCCCAGGCAGATACCATATTCCCAGGTTCATGTCGCACAAGGGCCGCCCGCACGTTCTGGGCACTACATCGCCCATATACGGATCGAAATGGGAGGTGGTAGTACGGATGAAGGGAGTTTGGTTTTAATGACGAGAAGGTTGCGAAGGCGGAAGGTGGGAACATGAAGGAGTTGAAGGCGTTGGCGCACCTGTTTGCCCATGCACCTCACCAAGTACCTTTTCAAGCTTTCCATAATCCAGAGGCTTATTTATTAATATGCACACTTTTGTGTGTACCCTTCAGAACTATGATTGCAACATTTTACGGGTGGCATTCTCGAACAATTGTTGGTCATTTGTAGTTATGAGGCATTCGGGTGTGAAATCCCGCATTTATTAATGTCTTCAAAATAAGTAAAGAGAATTCATTTGTACCCAGATGATCTCAAATGACATAAGAATATCTTGTTTATTCCATGACTTGCTCTCTGTCTTGATGAGTTTTAGTTGGAATCTCTTTCCCCTTGAAAACGCTCTCGGAATTAACCGATTTATAACGATATCGCCATTGGATACAGTTTCTACTCTTATATATAAACCAGTTGCCTGATTCTAAGATTGCTGAGCGGTTCCCGGGGTTTCATTGCGATAATGTCGAGCGAGGCGAGCACTAATCAGCGCTTGTCACAAGAACTTTAGACTCTTTTGATTGCACTCTATGCGAAAAAGTGTGCTTCATGGAGTAGTAAAATAAGACGATGAGCTCTTGTTACCCTATTATCCCAGATTTCGGGAATATGTGTTTACACTTCGAAACCTTTGCGATGCCTTTCTTGGACCGGGTGTAAAGTAGAAAGTAAGAAATATAACATGCGGCCGGCTACGCCGACGAATACCATTTCCCCAGTATATTTAATTGAGCTATGGGAGACATGTGAAGGCCGTATTAGTGGGACATATAGATGGCGAATTTTAGGTATGGAATTTGGGAGGTGCGGGGTTAGCGTGGATATTACGGGACCCCCCAGGCTGGTTCGTCAGATCACACCACCACAAATGTGAATGAAAAAAATCACAGGTGAACTAATCATGTACCTGACACCGATCATCCTGACCTACTCCCCAGCCATTGGTCGTATTGCAGGTTTTGGGGATTTACAGGAAAAGCTTAATTTAAATCCATAACCATAGTTAAAGCGACGAAAATAATATCACATGCTCTATCTCGTCCGTCTGTATAAACCAGCGATAGCTGCACAGAACCAAGGCGAGACAACCGGTAAAGGAAAGAACCGGGGCACAACTGACCCCTATCACACACCGCCATCTGTCAGTGCCAAGGAACTTCATGTTCCTTTCATTCAATTGGATCAATTAATTGTAGATCTCGAGTCTGCTTATCTAGTCGAATGTGTTCCACCAATGGGCGAATTCGTCCACGAAGGACGACGTCCACATCCCGAGTAAACCATTGGATTTAGTACGATCGGCACAGCCTACAACAAATACCGCCTCGATGCCAACTTATCTATGTCCGTGACCTTCACAGTGTTTACTACGTCCGTTGTCAACCGTTTAACATGCTCACTTTACTGCCCAATTTCCTGTCAGCCTTCATCTCTCCCTCTCGACTTATCACCTCAGATCCTGATGCATCCAATTTCGGATTGAAAGCACTTTCACGTGGAGGGGAATCTCCTACCGTCGAGTAAATGGATATTTACCTCATCAGAGAGGATCATTGCTGAACTCTTCACAGTATTGTCGCTATACACGGCCTCGATGGAGACAGGGAGGCGTCCTTCACTGCAGATAATGGGGTCCTTTGGCTTCGCGATCTCCTGCCAGAGGCGATATCTTCCGCCAGGATTCTCACATACGGCTATGATGCGCGTACCGAAGGCACGAATAGATCACAGCAGTCCCTGTACGATATTTCTGTCGATTTCGTAGCTAAATTGTCTGCATTCAGATCCTCTACTGGAACGAACGTTCGTGGTTCGAAACATTTTACCATTATTTTTTGAGACATGTTCTGATCCAGGACGGGCGGCTAATATTTATTGCGCACAGCTTTGGTGGGTTCATGTTTAAAAATGTTAGTATATCCTCCATATAATGATCATTGTCTGGAGTAAATTGATTAGGCGCTTATCCATGCAAGTTCGGCCCATAATAGGCATCTTCCCAATCACCTGGAAGTGGGAACAGCAACGTATGGTGTAATTTTCATGGGGACGCCCCATCAAGGTGTCGACCTACTTGAATGGGCTCAGTCACGGTTGAATGGCAGATCCATTGAGTCCCTCCAAGACGACCCGTTACTTAGACCTTTGGCGTTCCATTCGGAAGTATTGAGGCAACAATTGGCACAGTATAATCCTATTTCTTCCCGGTTAAAGACAGTATTTTGCTGAATTTGAAAGCCTGTCGTCAAATAGGCTCACTGGGTCCGGGTCGCACAGGGTTATAGGCCCCCGGTGCATTGCTTAACGAACTAACGACAGGTTGTTTATGTACGTAACTAAAGGTCCCCTGGTATGCCTGGGGTGCCAGGCTTACAGAGTTAGGAGTTAGTATATAGAACAATAAAGCTCCCAGAGTTGCATAAAATATCCAAAATCATTAGTGGGAAGGTGGCTCCTTCGAGGAGTAGCGCGCCGAAGTAGATATGGGCTTACCCTCAGAGTTCTGCCTTTTTCACCCGCGGTTTACAACGATCTCACTGTTTTGTTGAATTTTACACTTGGAGGTATTTTTATTGCCTTATATGTAAAGGAATTACGTATTAGCCGGAGATTTACATGCTGAATTTGAAATTTGCCATAAATAGGCCGAATTTGTATTGGACACGGGAACTCAACCAGATCGCATCGCTACAAATATGTAACAGTAATATTACGAAACTGATCGTGGGAATAACCAAGGCACAACGGACGTATGTCATTTGGCACTTCATTGTACCTTTCTTTCTAGTCAACAAACTAATGATAGGAGTGTTCGTCTTTTTTTGTTATTCAACGAAGAGTTTATTTATTCCATTGTATTGCAGCAAATCCACTACAGACAAACTCCACATCGCGATTGCGGCGTTCGGATATGAGGGTGTCGCTTATTACCATGAATACTGCGTTTCCCCTAACAATCCGGTGCTCCATCCCACGCGCACAGCCAATACCAAATACAGCGCCTCGACGTGCCAAACAGTAAGTCTCCCTCACCACCGACGAAGATCATCGATTATAGGTCATGGACATTGCAGCCATTGTCGTCAAAGTTGCTGGCGATGCCGTCCCGGTACCTGGTATAAAGAGTGCAGCAACACTTGTTTTGGAGATTATGAGAGTTGTAAAGGTGCGCCGGAAGCATAAAAACAATTTTTAGAGTTGGTAGAGATGACGATTGGCGAACATCAGGAAACCGGGGAGAGAAACGAGAGATTGAATACCCTTATCCAGACCACTGGCCGTCGTCTCGTCGCTTTCCACGATCGATTGAGGGAGAAGCGGGAGAATATCCCGGACAATTTCAAAGCGATATTAGACGATTATCAGAAGTAGGAACTTGAAATCCACTGAGTAGCTGTAAGCCTGGCCACCTTACCACATATGCCACCATTCACAACCACTCCCTTTGTTCGACTAATAAAGCATTCCTTGCTTCGCCACTCAATCACCCTTGACCATTGTTCTTCCATCAACCTTTGTTCTCCTTTTCCCGCCACATCTGCCTTGTCTTCAGGCACCTTTTGTTACCACAATCTTATTGTTCCAAGCAGATATATAAGTATACACTCCACAGTGATAAGAGGGGAATCTTTTTGACCATGAAATCCCTTCCCACTCTTCTCTAGGGAACCTCACATTCATCTTGTATTATACTGCTATTAAAATAAAGAAAACTTAGTCCTGTCTGTGTTGACCGAGTGAGGCTGATAACAACAGCCTTTCAGTAGCCGTAATTGACACATAACCCGACTGGTTTAGTGCACTTGAGGACATTCTTGCCCCTGCACGCTCATACAAACCAGGAAAAGGTTTCAGGGGACACGTCAAGTCTTGGATACGACAACGAGATAAATCTATCGCAAAACTGGAAAGGCGATTGGGAGAAGCGGAGAAGGAGGCAATGGTGCGTCCCGCTAGTCACAGTCAGAATCTGTGCTTATCCTTATTGGCTATTAGATGTCCTTTTCGCTCAATACCTCATTAGGTGTCGCTGAACTCGTGGCGTTCGGTAATACCAGAATGGACGCTACCATGGATCAATTAACGGCTATCCTTGATTCGCTTTCCTTAGTCAGGGAAGGAATCGTTGAGGGAAGACAAGTCTCACACAGCGGAGCAAGAACGAATATTGGTGAACGGGTACGCCCGTTCTCTCTCCCCAAAGATCATACCCGCAGGCTCATAGCAATGATACAGGATTTGTTCCACCGAAAGGATTTGGAACTGTTACGCACATTATCGGTCCGGAACCATTATTATGATTGTGAAAAAGGAGGGAATCAAACGGTCGCCTCGCGGTGGAGCGTTAAACTCTGTGCCGCGAAGTCTGAAGCTGACGGGAAGCCCATCGGTGACGCCTAGATCGTGGAAAGAATGGGAGAGAGGGGGGACCCCTGGGGTATGCCAAACTCAGCGAGGGGGACGATGGGACCAGTGGATCCATCCACCCGGACTTTGACGCTCCGATGCGAGAGGAAAGACTTGACCCACCCAATGAGGTGAGGGACGAAGCCTAGTAATTCCATGGTGCGAATGAGACGGGGATGGTTGACAAAATCAAAGAATCCTTTAATGTCGAGTGTAACCGCTGTGGCCACCCGTCTGGTACTCCAGGCGGCTTGAATGTCATGTGTTAGTGTGAGACACGCATCAGTAACCGAGGATTTATCTCGGCCACCAAACTGGTTGGATGGAACCAGGTTGAGTTTCCCAACCTCAAAGGTGACACGTTGGGCAACAAGCTTTTCGAGAAGCTTGCTGAGGCATTCAAGGAGGGAGATAGGACGAGCAGGTCGGATGAATCTTGGGGGCTGGGTGATTTTTAAAGACTGTAGGGAAGGGTTAGCCATTACCTCCTCCAGTGGGGTTTCCTCTGAAAAGACCTCTTCACCGGGGTAAGAACGTGTGAAGACATTGGTCAGGGTGATTTTTGACTACGGCGTATCTTTGGAGATGATTGTATTAGGAGGGAGACCCAGAGCAAGGCGGATCGTTGGCAGGTGGTCTTCAACGAGGCCAGCAGATGTGTGGGGGGAGGGAGAGTATGATATTTTGAGAAGTGTTCCAATGGGAGCCCAAAACATGTAGTCCTTTGGCAGTGGGGACCAGCGCAAGGGTCCTGTTAACATTCCAGGATATAGCTAGGGCTTCCTGCCGCTCGGTAACGGGGGGGTTCACCACGGAATCGCACAATGTAGTGCAAAGGTTCGCTAGCTGGGGGACTTCGGCGGGCTTGCACCCTGGGACCAGGTGGGCTAGGGGCTTGCGATTGAGGGCTGGGTGGTGGGGTGACAGCAGCAACAGCGGGGTATTATGTCGCAGTGTTCCCAGCTGCCTCAGGTGCCAGCCGAGTCGCAGGAGGTTGGTGCTTGAGCCCGCGCGAACTTTGAGCATGATGGGCCTTGAAGCGTTGTTCAAAGCGTGTGAGTTGCAATGTGATGGAGTTCCTGATGTCCACCATGGACTTAGACAGAAAATCTATGATAGGGCGCGGGATTTGGTCAGGGCTGTATGGCTGGGATGGGGTAGGCTGTGGGGTCCGGGCGACGGGGTAGCTCTCACCCAGAGATCCCAGTGTATCGTCGGGGCTTTGGATGTGGGAGGGAAGGTCACGGAGTTTGGTGATGCAGGCGAGGGCATCACTTGTAATCTCGTCAGAGCTGTGGAGAGCGCTGTTAAGTGTTTCCGCAAGCACCTTGATGAGGTCAGAGGCAATCTGCTCTAGGGATAGCGGTTGGTAGAGGGATTCATCATCCCAGTGGGACGCCAGCGCCCGGACCTTGGAAATGAGGCTAGGAACAGGGTCAACCGGGGGGCAGAGGGGCTCGGGGAGAATGTCCGAGCTATTGGGAGATGGGGAGGGGGGCGCGCGGCGCGCAGGTACGGGGCCGTGGTTCGAAGCGGCCTTCGGTCGCTGGGGTGGTAGCGGCCCGTTTTCTGTTGTTAGAGGGGTCAAGGGGGCCCTGAGGGGCCTTAGGTCCAGGGTCTTCGAGAGAAGGATCCATTGGGGAGGTGATGGAGCCAGAGTCGGGGTTGAGAGAGGCAGCCGCGAGAGCCGGTGGTGGGAGCGAGAATAACCCAGCCATGTCACGTGAGGACACAGTTACAGGTTACGCCGAAGAATAACCTTTTTGTATGTAGTTTTGAACATTAATGTTCAAATAAAGTAACTATATGGTACACGTATCTTCTGCTCACAAGTGGATTATGGGAAGAGTCCACAGAGCTGAATCTCTATCTCACTCCGGTCCGGTGAACGACATCACGTTGCGGTCTAAAGCGGAAGGGGGGTGTGAGCACAGGTGGAAGACAGGCACCCATTGTAGCAGGCCCGGGCCAAGCGGGGCAGATCTTAGAAAAGCCGGTGGACTGGGAGAAGTGGTCTGCAAATGTGGCCGTGAAAGCCCGATGTCGTTCTCACACAATGGCAAGAATAGGGCGAGTCTCGGGAAAGCTGCAGGTTGATTTCAGAAAAAGAGCCTTGGAGGAACCCTTGAGGCTAAAGTTGAAGGTGATGGAGAACATGAGGGCAAATTAAGAGCAAGAGGCGGCATCAGTAATGGAATCATCTTTAAAAGGAATTTATTCAGATTCAAAAAAGAAGTCAAGTGGGGATGCAAGACCAAGGAATTGATGCATGAGTTCCATTGTGGAAGATGAGCAGAGCTATCTGGAGGAGGTTGAAATGACCGCGGGCCATCCTGGCAGGGAAAGACATCATTCGATGGGAAGCCGGAAGCAAGCTGTGTGGGACGGCAATAGTAAGGGGTGCAACAGACTCGTCACAGGGAGCGGACGTGAGGGTTTTTCAAGCTCAGCACCAAGGAAGTAGTTGTGGCGGCGTGTAGGTGTGAAGCGGCGGGAACGCTGGAGCACGCTAGCGTAAAGTGGAGTGAATGCGAGTGGGTCTTGGAACACTAGCTGGACCCGGCATGGCAAAAAGAGCTGGGGTGTTGCCGGTTGTTGTTCCCTTTGTGAGTAAATGGGCTACCCGTCGAAGCCAGCAGTGGCAGTATGTGCCTTATCGTATCGCGTGGGTAACATAGTGACCCGCCTTGTTCACGGAGGGAGGGGTATACGTCGTTACACGGTGGACGCAAGCAAAAAGCGTTAGTATTACTAAGCTACTGTACACAATTGTGTAGCTTAGTGCGAAATATATTAGGACCCACAAGTGTCATCATGTTGAGATTGTTACTGAATATCCAATATTTCAACAGGCCGTCCTGGTAAGCGTAGGGTTGGTTAGTTGATACCGTTCATGGTAACATGGTGCCGTGACACCATGTGGGCATAGTCCAGCATTGTGATATTTAACAGATAAACGTAAGTTGAAGTAAAATCCATTATTGAAAGGATTAAGAAAATATTCCAAGTTCCATCTCAGGCATCATTATTACCTATGACCCATCAATCCGCAATGCTGGGTCCAAAGCGTAAAGGAAAAGATGGGACAACTGATCATGTGAATAGCCAAAGGACAGTTGACCTATGCGCTACACCGCCAGATGTCACTAGGCACTTCATGGTACTTTTCATTCGAGTCAATGAACCAATGATAAGAGTATTCGCCTATTTTGGTTTCCATATGACGAATATTGAATTTAATCCAATGTATTGCGGAAAATACATTGCGGTCAAAGTCTACATCACAATTATGACGTTCGAATACGGGACTGTCCCAGATTGGCATGAATACTGCGTTTCTTCTACCAATCGGGTGCTCCATCCCACGGGCACAGCCTATTACAGACAATGTATTGGGGGTCTGGTGTATGCCCATGGACCTGAATAGGGCCTGTATACAATACAACCACAGCAAGAAGGGCTACAGTTACACAACTGTGATGCTGGAGCTGGTTTTGAAGGTCCTTCAGAATATGGGTGAGGCCAGCATAGGAATCTTGGAGTCAGTACAGGAACTAGTACTGTATTGTGAGTGCAGGGAATAGCAGTGAGCTGCCAAGCATAGTAGGAGGGAAGCAGAGGGTCTGAGACAGCAGGAGTCACATCAGAATGGGTTTGAGACAGTTGACTTGACTAGCCAGGTACAAGCTTATTTCCTTTTGGGAGGGATATGGAGCAGGCTATAGAAATAGTAGATGGGTATGGAGAAACAGGAGGGTAAGCACCTCCTATTAGCACTTTAAATTAAGAAATAATAACTTGTGTTTCTGATTAACAGGGTGTGAGGGCAAAGTTATGAAATGGGGGCCGACACAGCCATAATTGTCTTCAAGAGCAATATAACTGAGGTGTAACATGGAGGGCTGAAGCTGAGCTAGAAAAGAAAACAAAAAGAGAGATAGGGAAAGCAGGGAGTAATGATAATGATTCCAAAAGGTAGATTGGGCATCTGAATCAAGGATCTAAAAAGAACAAAACAAAGGTATTGCCATCAAGGCAAGGTTACTCAAGCCTCTCAGTGGTCCAACAGGTCATAGGGTTGTCAAGAAATAAAATAAGTGATTGGTATGCATGAGGGGTCCAATAAGCTGCTTGGCAGGTGGATGATTGCTGGTCCCCTCTTAAGGCAAAAGACCCATCATCTAGCCAAAATCAGCATGCCAAAAACAAAAAACACAAGTGAGAACTAAGAGGTGGAGAATATGTGGACTTGCCAAGATGAAGAACGAGTATCAGGAAGAGTTTAGTATGGTGTTTACTGAGGATTCAATGAACTCACTAGATTTCATTGGGATCCCACTGTGTTCAACAGTTGCTTCTAAAAGGGTAGTCACATATGCAGAGGTCCTGAACTGCAGGGTGTTCAGTGGAGCTCTAAAGGTAATTTGTGTACATGGAATACCAAACTGGGAGAGTGTCCAAAAGAACCTAAAGATGGAGCCAGCAGAGTCTCCACTCCCTGGCCAAGCTAAAGAGAAGAAGATTAATCATTGGATATCTGAACTATACCCAATCCCCAATGATCAATGGATCATAAATGGGTGGGTTAGTCACATCCCAGGAATGCCAAAAAACCAAAAACCAACTTTGTCAAAAAATGACCTAAGATTTCCTTATGGAAGGGTGACTAAAATCGTCTTTTTGAGGTGTGACAATACTATGAACAATATTGTCCAAGAGTTCAGAGGGAGACCAGATTGATTGGTCAGGCTGGAGCTAAGAATCCAAAAGCTAAAAAGGTGAAAAGCTAAAAAGGGGGGGACTGAAATGGCTTGAGGGTAAAAGGAAATGAGTGGATGTGTTGCAGGTAGGGAGGCCACTTTCACACAGGAGGATCCAATTCAATCCTTAGCCTGCATGGGGGCCTGAGGGATTGTCTACATCACATTTGACTTGGTCACTGATGTCGGCATCTCTGAGGGCTTTTCAGCCTTACCAGCATGAGCCTTGGTAGTGTGACCTGGGGTGCCACACCAAAAGCAGAGGTCACTATCTTTTTGTCCCTGTTTTTCCTCAGGTGTTAGCTTTCTGTCTGGGCCAATATTTGACCTCAAATCATCTCTGGACTTGGCCATGGAGGTACTGGTGTTGTTGTTAGAGGTTCCAGTATTGTTAGAAGTCAAGTCTGTCTTATTTGTCTTCTTGGACGTCTTTGAGGAGTGGTCACTAGTGTTGGTTGTATGGAATATAGATGTGGATGCTGGTTTGTTATCTTGGGTGCCTTTTGTAGATAATCCTGCCTCTCCCTTCAGTTTTCTGGATGAACTACTATTATGTGAGGAGAAGGTCAACAAACCAGGTAGATGATGACATCAATCAGGATTAAACCTTGTCTGGGATGCACACATCTAAGACCCAAAGACCCTGTAGTCTCCTCCCCCATCAATCGAGATAGCCCATATTCTGAAAGCCTTAAAAGTAAAGTCAAGCAGGTCACAATCATATGTATATCTTTGCCTACTTCAAATCACATTCTTCAGTATAACAGCTAATATGTCTTAGTCAAGAAAGAGTAAGAATTGACCGAGTAGTAAAGAGTTTTGTAACATTGGCATTTAAGTGTGAGAGAACCATAATGATAAACATGGGTCATGTGGTTATACAAGACTGTTAAGAACTGTAAACTGACGAATGTCGGTGGCCGACAGGGACCGATCAGAAGGACTTGGCTTCAGCTTATGTGCTGTGCCCTTGCAAATATCCGTAGAGTGTCCTTAGATTTCGGGCAGGCAAAGACTAATCCTAAAGAGCTCCGTTCGGCGAGATACTGATCGGAACCGAAGGACAAGTCGAGCATCGGGCCAAGGGGTCGGGGCCGGGAGTGGGTGAGCGCACGCGAAGGCAGATGGGGGGATTCTTAGTATGAGACTATTACAGACGTATGAGGGTATTCTGAGTCGATATTCCGATTGCCTAGTAACTACAACTACAGTGAGTTCATATACAAGTAACAGGCATCTAGAAAATACTAATGGGGAGAAGGGCGGAAAATGGCATTAACAATAAGCTTGACTAGGAACGGGAAGTTTATGATTAGTTTGGAGGCCGATGATAACCGAGAGCGTAATTACGATAAAAGGAAATAGTTCAAGGACTACAAATATAGATTGACATATGTGAAACATAAGATTGAACAGATCAACATAATAAAAGGGACATATCAAAATTTTGACCAGACAATACGAGTTATTTTGACATGGGCGTAAATGGAGTTTGATCTTCGCGAAAACATACGTCAGCTTCGGGGCCGATGGTTTCTGAGATGGTGACTTGAAATGTTGATAAGTGGCGATGATCTCGGGACCGATAGGGTTGTGACACGGTCGTAACAAATATCAAATATAATTGTATTTTTGTAAATTTCCAACACAAATTTGATGAAGTATCTACTTGTTTGGAAAGAAGAGACATGTCGCGGCACTCACACGGCAGCACGACACTATTAGGATGCACCTACAAGGTGGGCTTCCGGAGAAACCAGCAGAATATCTGGTAGGACTTGGCTTCAGCTTATAGGCTGTGCCCTCATGAGATCGTGTTGTCCAATTTCAGACAGGTGGACGGGAATCCTGGGGAGTCTGGGTGGGGTTCATGGGTCGAGGGGTCATAGGTTGGAGGTTGTGGGTCGAGAGGTTGGAGAGTCGAGATAAATAAGTGAGATAGATGCATCAGAGCCCATGGGCTCTCACTAGCAAGAGCGGTGTAATTCAAGGAGGAGTTTAGAGTGGAAAATCTATTAGATTACTGAGGGGGAATCTAAGCCAATTTTCTGATTGGATTGTATGTACAACATCTGCCAGATTATATAGACCGTGGAATGAATGACATACCAAATCCAGTAATAATGAAACGAAACTAGAAAAACATAAAATGAGAATAGTAAACACCAAATTTGGTGTTAGGAATGGAACAGAACGGAGTGGAGTCCAAATCATGACAAATTATAAACCATAATGGGAAATGGAGTGGGAGCGGAGTCCAAATTGTGACAGGTCATTTGACTAAAACAGGAATGGGGCTCAGTTAGAGTGATGATGGGATTTTGAACAGGGTCCAGTGACTGATGCATGGGTCGAGGATGGACATATACAGAGAAGGGAGTCCAGGGGTATTCTGGTGACTGATATGCAACGTAATGAGGTTGAATGTGGACAAGTCTGATGTACAGAGTCTGGGCGGGAATTCCTGTAAACTGACAATTGGTGCATCTAGGGTGTGGGTGCATACAAGTTAGTGCCCGGAGTCCGGCAGGATTTTCTGGTCATAACAGTACCCTCCCTTTATGCTGAAGTCCCAAAGAGGCTCTAGACCTAGATAAGGTTCTTGTCGGCTATGTGCATGTGTCAAAAGTCATGTCAGTTACACATATGTGTCAAAGAGTCATGTGATCTGGAAGGTAAGGTTCAAATGCGACGAGCCTATATATAAATTTGAAAAAATAGAAATTTCTTCTTCTTTATTACCCCCATCTCGCCATAATGGGACCAAACCAATGCTGTAAAGGCCAATGCCAACCGCTGGGCCCTCCACGGGCTCTCCATATCACACGCCTCTCAGTGCAGTGCAAATATTGGTGCAGCAAGAGGAACAGCGTCGTCAATGGGAAGAAGCAGAGGAGGAGGCGAGGGAGGTCGAGGAGGCCTTGGACATGGAGTACCAGGTGGCATTGGCCATGGAGGAAGCAGCTGCAAGGCAGAGGCAGAGAGATGAGGAGGAGGCTGTGCAGGTGGCCGCAGAGAAGGCCCAGGTAGCTGCAGAGAAAGCCAGGGTGCCTGCTGAGAGGGCCATGGTGGTCGTGGGTAAAGTAAGTCCCTTCAACTTGTCATTTTTTTTTTTTTGACTGACTTGGTATTTTCAGCACAAGGCGACAGAGGTCAAATCAGAGTCCAAGGGGGAGCCAGGGAGCCCCCAGAAGGTATGTCTCGGGTCCATGGGAGAACCAGGGAAACTAACCATAACAACAGAAGGCAAAGAAGGTGGCACCAGTCTGTCTACTGATGCAGAACGATCCATGGTGTTCTGGTTGCAATGACCAGAACACGGAGTGCAATCGAAAGTCTGGGCAGGGACTGGGATTCTACCAGTGCACCCCACTTGACCAAGTAAAGCAGTTTACAAGTGCATTGACGCTTATCATTTTTCAAATCTAAAATTTTTGAGATTTCAAACTCGGGTTCTCTGTCAATAATGACTAGAGGGGGTGGAGATTGCATGTGATCCAGGATAGTGTTAGCAGTACAAGGTTCTAACATAGAAACATGAAATACTGGGTGTACCATGCACATGCTATCTGGAAGCCATAGGGTCCAAGAAACTGACCCTACTTGTGCGATAATTTCAAAAGGACCTAAATATTTTTCAGCAAGCTTTTTTGATGGACTGGTAGTCCCAAAGAATTGAGCTTTGACAAGAACACAATCACCAATCTTGAAGTTTGGTGGTGGGATCCAGTGTTTGTCCACTGAATGTTGGTATTGCTCTTGGGCGGACCTTATTTCAGTCCGGAGTTCCTCGTGGAGCTCGTGGAGGTCTGTGGTGAACTCTTGAGTGTGAGCAGAGGTGAGATTTCGTTCCAGATGTACTGTAATATTTGGATTATATCCTTTATTTGCAAAGAATGGGGAAACACCAGTAGTGGCCGAGGGTGCATTGTTGTAAGCAAATTCTGCAAGTGGTAACAAGGATTTCCAATTGTCCTGTTGATAATTGCAATATACATGGAGATATTGTTCCAATGTCTGATTGACATGTTCGGTTTGTCTGTCACCTTCCAGTTGATGTCCAGACGTGAAATGTAGTTTCATGTCCAAGGATTTCCTGAGGGATCTAAAGAAGTGAGACACGAACTCTGATCCTCGATCGGAAGTTATGTGGGATGGGACTCCATGCTTGGAAAATACGTGGATAATAAAAAGTTCTGCTAACTGCACAGACGTGATTGTATCATGTGTAGGGATGAATATACCTTGTTTTGAGAATCTGTCAACAACAACTAGAATGGCAGAAAGCCTTCAGAGTCCGGTAGGTGTTCAATGAAATCCATAGAGATAGAATTCCATGGGTGTTCCAGTACCGGAAGTTGTTTCAAAAGGCCGTATGGTTTGTGTTGCTCAGATTTCGAGCGGTGACAAGTAGTGCAAGATTTACAATAGTGCTTAATGAATCCACAGAGTCCGGGCCAAGTATATTCTCTTCTTATTAATGATAGAGTTTTGTTATACCCGAAATGTCCTGAAAGTGGATGATCATGTTTGTATTGAAGGATCCTGAGGCAGAGGCCGGCAGAGTCTGGTACATAGATCCTATCGCCAAGTCTAATGAAACCATGCTGATCAAGAGTCCACCAGGGTTGATCGGGGTCCATGGGATTGTCAAGGTGAGCTTTAGTTATCGGGTCTAGCGGAATTGCCGATAGAATATCTTGATGTAACTTCTTAACATCCATAATGATAATTCCACAGACAATGGGATTGATGAAGAAAGTTGTGCAGACTGATGCAGTAAGTTGCTGATTCGTGAAAATAGGTTTCAGGTTGTGCGGGTTTACTGTGGCATAGTTGTTGCTTCCCTCTTTAGGATAGATGTCCCATCGTCCAGTTAAAGCGTTGGGTTTGCCGCCCAGACGGCCGGGTCAAAAATGGATAATCATATTGAAGGCAGATAGATATTCAGACCAGTGGGCCTGCCGATGGGTCAAAAGTTTGGTAGTAGAAAAGTATTCCAGGTTTTTGTGATCTGTTACAATGTCAATTGGAGTTCCCGAGCCTTCCAAATAGTGTCGCCACAATTTGAAAGCTGAAGAAATTGCCAGGAGTTCCTTATCATGAACATTGTAGTTGAGCTCTGCTCCAGTGAAAGTCCAGGACAGAAACACCATGGGGTGGACTTCTCTGTCAGAGTCCTGGATAGACAGAATGGCTCCAAGCACATAATCTGAGGCATCCATTTCAACAATGAGTGGGAAGTCCGGTTTCCAATGCAACAGAATAGGAGCTGAAGAAAAAGAATTTTTTAAAAGATTGAAAGCTTTTTGACACTTATTGTTAAAATTCCATGGAGTATCCTTACACGTAAGATGGGTAAGGGGAACCATGATGTTGGAATATCCACGGATAAACCGTCTGTAAAAATTGGCAAAGCCGAGGAAGGATTGTACATCTTTAACCTTTTGGGGTTCAGGCCAATCTTTGATGACTTGCACTTTAGTTTCGTCCATGTGAAGCCTGTCAGGTCCCATTATGAAACCTAGGGATTCCACAGAGTCTGTGTCAAAAGTACATTTTTTACCATTCGCAAATAAACCATGTTGTCTGAGTCTCCAGAGAACTTCATGGACTTGTTTGTCGTGTTGCATGGGGTCCTCAGAGTAGATAAGAATGCCATCCAAGTAAACAATGACACATACATTGAGCATGTTGAAGAAAATGACGTTGATAAAATGCTGAAAAACAGAAGGAGCATTGGTGAGTCCAAATGGCATCACCAACCACTCAAAGGCCCCATAACGGGTTCTAAAAGTGGTTTTCCATTCATCACCTGCAGCAATCCGGACCAAATGATAGGCATGTTTGAGATCTATTTTGGTGTAAATATGGTCATTCCGCAGAGCATTGAGCAGATCAGATATGAGTGGAAGTGGATACTTATCCTTTTTTGTGACAGCATTGAGGCCTCTAAAGTCAACACATAGTCTAAGGGATCCATCCTTTTTTCTGACAAATAGAACAGGTGCTCCAAAAGAAGACTTTGAGGGTCTGATAAAACCTATGGACAAATGTTCATCCAGGAAATCATGGATTGTGGAAGGTTCTGTGGACGAGAGTGGGTAAATATGTCCTAGGGGTGGCTGGGTGCTCGCTATCTTCGAGATCGATTTTTAAGTCGTATTCTCTGTGGGGCAGAAGCTGGACATCTTTTCGCTTGCTAAAAACATCTGCAAAGCCATGATATTTCTCCAGGATGCCTTCTAGGTCAGTGGCTTGCTCAGATGCAGATACCGGGGTTAAAAAATGTCCAGTTGCTTCATCAATTTTTAAGTTGATAGTGAACACCTGGTATCCATCCATTTTTGAAGCCCTAATAAAAGCTACAGCATTAATCAGAGAAATAGATGGAGGTGCCATGGGTTCCAGGGAAGCCATGGGTGCCGTAGGGATCACAGGAGTCCTTGAGACTGCAGGTGCCAGGAAGACCATGGGTGCCGTGGAGGCCATGTTGGGTGCAGTTTCCTTGGCTTCTGTGGGAGTCCAGAATGTTATACTGTTAGCTATCCAATCAATCAATGGATTGTAGTGGGTAAGCCAGTTGTGTCCTAGGACCACCGAGCAACTTGAGTCTAACTGGGTCACATAGAAAGTGACCAATTGAGATGTTCAACATGAGAAACAGATGGATAAATCACAAGCTTGGGTAACAACCAAATTACTTGTGGCATCAAAGAGGTGGAGGGTGATGGGATTAATTGGATAAGTTGACAACATATTTTTTTGCGTGAATTTTGTATCTAAAAAACAATGAGTCGAGCTGGAATCTATAAGAGCTGAAAAAATGAATTTTGGAATCATATTAGACATAAGTTTAACGAAAAAAGAATCAGAATGCGAAAGAGTGGATGTGTTGAGACGGGTAAACTCTTGAATGCGCAGAGAGGCAATGCAACCCCCAACCCCTGCGGAGTCTGCAGGGTTGCTTACTCTTTTTTTGAGTCGGAAGCTGGTTTGTCCTTTGATGGGGTCTCCGTGGAGGCCTTGGCTGTTCGTCCCTTAGAAGAGTTTGCTTTTGCCAGTGGACATTCCAGGACTCGATGACTGGGTTTCCCACACAAGAGACAGAGGTTATTGTCCATGTGACGTTGTCTTTCCTGTGGGGTCAATTTGCCATCAGGTCCAAGTTTGCCTGTGAGGTCGGGTTTTCCAGTTTGCTTGCCAGACTGTTGACCCTTGTTATTGTCCTTGTTGTTGTTATTGTTAGAAGACTTTTTATCATTCTTCTTCTCAGATTGTGTGGAGTTCTGGTTGCTGGTTGACGAATTGTTGTTATTGTTTTTATTGCCCGTGGACTTGTTTACTTTGTCCATGGAGGTCTCGTGGGCAACTTCCATGTGACGTTCCCAATAATGTGTGTCTGTGTTTTGAGCCTTGAGGTGCATACAGGACAGGGTTTTTGGCTGGCCATCTTCTCCTTTTGAGGCTTTGTCTTTAAGGTGGGATGGCAGACCAGCGTTGAATTGGTGGCAGAGAGCGGGATCGCCCCACTGACAATGAGCTGCAAGATTATTGAATTGGATGATGGAGTCTGTGATGCACTGCATGTCCTTCATACGAAGATTTGTGAGACTGTTCTCGGCTTCTTCTGTTGGGTCATACAGGCCAAAGTTTGTTTCAAGCTCCAAAACAAAAGCATCCCAATCTTTGAGCCAAAGTGGCTCTTCCTCGGAAAGTCCGCTAAAAGCCGGTTTGAACCATTTCAACACAGATCCCGACAAGTATGAAAGTGCATAGTTGACGTTTCGGGACTCCATGGAAAATGTGGCAGATTGATCGCGGAAATTGAAGCGACATTGCATGAGGAAAGTAGAGAGTTTGTTTGGGTTGGAACCCGTGAAGAGTTCCGGAGCATTGACTTTTGACCGTGGAGGTTCTTGTTCCATTTTTCTTTCGTTCTTCGAGCAGGTGCATCATAAATCTATCTATAGTACCTGCTAAAAATTCAGAAGTAGGATTCTCCAAGTGCGGTCATTGGGTAGGTGGAGGATTTTTGACACCTTTTCCCTTGTCGGGTGCCACAGATTCGTCCTTGTTCTCGGATTCATCCTGGTTTTCCAGGACTTCTTTGATACGGGCTTCTTCCATGGGTTCCAGTTGGTCCAAGAGTGTCTGACTGGTATACAAAGTTAACAGGGAATGAAGAGTCGACGGTCCAGGTAATGATGCCTGTGTGTGTGCTTTTCTCCTTGGTGGCATATTGAAAACAATCTGTGAGTCTTAGTCAGAAAATACTGTTAGGATACACGTACAAGGTGGGCTTCTGGAGAAACCCACAGAATATCTGCGAGGACTTGGCTTCAGCTTATAGGCTGTGCCCTTGTGAGATCGTGTTGTCCAATTTCAAACAGGCAGATGGGAATCCCAGGGAGTCCAGGCAGGGTTCATTGGTCAAGGCGTCATAGGTCGGAGGTTGTGGGTTGAGAGGTTGTGGGTTGAGAGGTTGTGGGTTGAGAGGTTGTGGGTTGAGAGGTTGTGGATTGAGAGGTTGTGGGTTGAGAGGTCATGAGTCGAGATAGGTAAGAGAGATAGATGCACTGGAGCCTGTGGGCTCCGACTAGCATGAGCAGTGTGATTCAAGTAAGGGTTTAGAGTAGAAAATGTATTAGATTACTGGGGGGAATCTAAGCTGATTTTCTGACTGGATTGTATGTACAACATCTGCCAGTTTAAATAGACCGTGGAGTGAATGACATACCAAATCCAGTAATGATGAAACGAAACTAGCAAAACATAAAACGAGAATAGTAAACACCAAATTTGGTGTTAGGAATGGGATGGAATGGAGTGGAGTCTGAATCGTGACAAATCATAACCCATAACAGGAATGGAGCGGGAGCAGAGTCCAAATCATGACACGTCATTTGACTAAAATAGGAACAGGGCTCAGTTAGAGCAATGATTGGATTCTGAGTGGAGTCCGGTGACTGATGCGTGGGACAAGGATGGACATAGACAGAGAACGGAGTCCGGGGGTATTCCAGTGACTGATACATGACATAATAAGGTCGAACGTGGACAAGTCTGACGTACGGAGTCCAGGCGGGAAGTCTTGTAAACTGACAATTGGTGCATCTAGGGCATGGGTGCGTACGAGTGAGTGCCTGGAGTCCAGTGGGATTTTCCAGTTGTAACAGACACCCTGCGCAGCACTTTCCTATAGTGCAATATTTTGAGGTGACAGGGGACTTAGAATGAGTGATGAGCACTCCCCTCGAATAAGATGATGCGATAATCGTCCTGTATGTCATTGATACCACAGCTAACTATTTGAAAGGGAGAATACACACTTCAACATCAACACCGAGTTTGTTTTCCCAAAAGAGGGTGACAATGTCCTTATGACCTGATATGACATTTTCAACCACCATCATGTCACTTAGATCGCATGCATCGGGATCTTGATAGTACTTGGACTCTAGCCATGGGTCATCTGACAGCTTATTAGGGATAATAAGGATCGCGGAAAATATCAACATAGATGCAATGGTTCGAAATGTTACACACTCGCCTTATGGCCCAAGAATGGGGGAAATACCCCTGTTGTTACCAGTGCATCAGAGTGTTACGACCGTGTCGTAACCCTTCGCAAACCGACGGCCCCCGATGGAATACCCTCGTTATACGTCTCCGACAATACAACACCTCAGAAGCCGTCGGACCCCCGACGCTGACGTATGCTCTCCGGTCAATCAAACCCGACTACGCCTTTCTGTCTGGTTATGTTTTGATATGTCCTTTTCATCATGTTGATCCGTCTCATCTTATGTTCCACATATGTCTAACTATATTTGTAGTCCTCGAACTATTTCCTTTTATCGTAATTTCCATTCTCGGTTATCATCGGCCTCCGAACTAATCATAAACTTCCTGTTCCTAGTCAAGCTTATTGTTAATGCCGTTTTCCGCCCTCCTCCCCATTAGTACTTTCTAGACGCCTGTTACTTGTATATGAACTCGCTGTAATTGTAGTTACTAGGCAATCAGAATATCGACTCAGAATACCCTCATACGTCTGTAGCAGTCTCATACTAGGAGAATCTCTCTTCCGCCTTCGCGTGCGCTCGCCCACTCTCGGCCCCGACCCCTTGGCCCGACACCTGACTTGTCCTTCAGTTCCGATCGGTATCTTGCCGAAAAGTTCTTCTTAGGATTTAGTCTTCGCCTGTCCGAAATTTAAGGACAACCTACGGATATTTGCGAGGGCGCAGCATATAAGCTGAAGCCAAGTCCTTCCGATCGGTCCCCGTCGGCCACCGACATTAGTCAGTTTCTAGTTCTTAACACAGAGCCACAGTTTGGCATGACACCAGAAAAAATGCATTGATGATCTCTATCAAGAGCTTTTTGAATGATAGGGGCAGTCAAGGATGTTAGAATATCATAACGTGATTAATCGTAATTTCATATCTCATCTTGTGACTGTATAGGTTCTGGCCAGTTCACACATGTGATTGATATATTTATCCATAGCACACCATCATACACAGACCAGTGCACAGACCATGTATACTAGTATATAGTTAGTTCAGATGAGGAGTAGATCCCTCATCTGAAAGCCTAGCAATATCACTGGCTTAGTATCTACCCGCTCTACTCTTAGTGGCTACACTCCAACAGTAGAGAGTCCTCATACTGTGATTCCCAGGCTAGCAGATTTCAACAAAGGATGCCTGTTAAGCATCAGAAAAAGTAAACCACATTCCACAACACAATGAGGTACCTTGGCAGAGAGCAATGGGCTATTTTCTTCCACTACTTCCTCCATACTGGAAAATGAGTGAACTGGATGGAAGAAATAGTAAAGTGAGGGGTCTCCTGTGTCAAGGTCATGTAGCCTGTAGTGGTACACAAAATGGTATTCTTGCCTATAGTATATAACCCATAGTCTCCAGGAGCAATGATGTCTTGAGATTCTTGGGAGAAGCCAGCACCATTTTTGTGGACAGAATACATCAACACAATACTAGGTTGAACCTCAACCGGGAAGAGAGTATACGTCTCGGCTTCCTCCCAAGTATGATACCGAGCTCGACTCAAAACAGCATCGGTTATCCAGCGATATGCTGTCGAAACAGTAATGGGTGAGTTGTTATCAACATGCCAGCCTAAATATGAGTTTGAGGATGATTTAGATTGAATGTCAAAAAAACTCTCCTAAGGCCAGGTGGTGTGAATCAGTGCACTAAATGAAGATGTTGCGGTGCTGTTGAGTGGATTTTCCGGACAATATGTGAACAGGTTCGTACATAGCGGTGTGACTCGTGCATGAGGAATCCAAGATACAAAGTTACAAATATGACAAAACAGTATCAAACAAGAGTACATCTACAACAGCCACCACTGTTATTGATTGATCTCTGCTTCATCTTTTATACAATTTTTCTTGCATTCATTGTTGCCCTTGATACTCCTGAGTAAAGTATTAGGTCTATGGAATACCTCCCTGAAGCAGATTCGAATGGTTCTTACATCAACGAATCCGAAGGAAATGTGACACTGGGGCTACGGAATCGTTGAGACGTGTGAATCAGGGTGATGATGCATGCACAGTCGGGCTTACAAGTCTTCTGATGATCAGCTTCATGTGGCAAACACACGGGCGTTGGCTGACATGACCAGATCCCTACAACTCCGACTCATTTCAACGTCGGACAAGCTTACAGGGCGAGTTTACAGACAAATTAAAAAAGATAAATACTAGTCCTCAGTGAATTATTATTGAGTAAGACGTTTGAGGTTCGTGGTAGCCACACCGATGAGGAACGACAACTAAACAAAAGCTTAAAGAAGGTTAAAACGCAGACACACTAAGCGATGGTCACCGGATCTTGGGCTTTCCCCTTCATTTTCGTGATGTGATTTGGCGTTTGAAATTCGAAGCATATGACATTAGGAGGTTTAGCAAAAGAATCGCGTTCTGCTTCATCATGATGACGTACAACGAACTAAGTCGCACACTTTCACATGACTCTAATTCCGTTTAATATGTATAGCAGTAGCCCAGAACTCCATCCCGTATCGGAAGCCCTAAGTACCCGTCCATATTCGTATCAATCTGCATGAACACGTGACAAAACCTTTATTTTTTATTTTTTTAATTACATTTGTATCCTGCTTCAAATAACAAAGACTAACTGCAGCCAGGGGCTTGAGGGCCCCCAATAGAGCTATGCTATGGGAGTATGCAGTTCCGAGTGAGCTACGTGTCTACAATGGATTTTAGGGGGCTTGAGTCAGGATTGGGGCAGTGGGGGAATTGGCATGTAGATTCAATTCGTGAGGTCCTCATGTGAACATTGCAGACGTCCTCTTACTCCCAGTGAATCAAGCAACTGCTGTCCTGAACTACCAGACGCCAAAGGCTTGAGATGTTATATTACAGGAATGGTACGTATGACATATACAACTCACATAGAAACATAGTTCCTTCAATGACAACAATATCGGCATTTCATGTAATTTGCATGATGTATCCAAAGAAACCAGTGTTGCAGATGTAATAATGAAAAAGGAATGTGTGCGACAATGCGGTGTGCAAACAACAATAAAATAAAGCAGTCGTCAAATAAGAGGTCGTTACGATTTCTTCTTTTTGGCGGTGCGAGGTGGTAGCTCCTCAATGTCGTCGTCGTAAACGAAACGCGTGACAACGACGTGGGGCTTTTCCATGTCTTCAAGAGGAGCGGTAGCCTCTGGGATATTACCGAGCGGATCTCAACGAAGAGACTGACAGGCGTATTAATGAGTAGAAAGGAAAAGACAAGTAGTGAAGATACATACACGAGCAAGGCAGCGTTTCCAACTCGCCCCTTCTATCCCCACTCGCCTCTTCGTCTCCGCCCTCAGGAGACTCGCCCTCGACATCCTCCGCTCCCCTTTATGCCCGCTTCTCTCGCGGCACATTCGACCTCTCAACACCCCGCCTCATCTCCCCCTGCCCAAGATCAGCTCACTCCCCCAAAAACACTCCGCCATCGTGCATCCCACGAGAGCGGATCTGGATTTCGCAGCGGAGGCGTTAGAGATGAAGTGGAGAGGCTGGCAGTTGCCAAGCGGAGTATGGGGGCGGGAGCGAGGGGAAATAATGGCAGGGATTCGCCTAGCGTGAGGAGTGTCAGTGGTGGCGCTAGTGTGAGGAGTAGGAGTCTTGATAGTACCAGGACGAGGTCTTTCGGCGTGGTCTTACCTGTGGTGCTACCCAGGCCTCCGACACCACCGCCGCCTAGTCCCCCTAGGCAGAGATTTGCCAAGTTGTCTAAGGCGACGCCAAATCCGGACGCGAACGCGTCGGCCTCTAGTGCTGATTCCACTCTGACTGCGTCTCCACTTCGACACCCTTAACCCCCGCTCTGTCTCCCGCGCCCACTTCTCCAACCTTAGGTCCTACCTCCTCATCCCTACAACCGCCCTCCAGTCCAGGTCGCAGAACGTACTCGCCCCTCGCTGCATTCGGCCTCCCAAAGTCTGCGTCTGCAGCAGAATCAACTCCAGCATCTTCTAATGTCCTGATGTCTCCTACGCCGACGCCTCTTTCATTGGACCCTGCTCCAAAATCAGACCCAAGCTCTGCCATTGTCCCCAACAACCTCCCCAACCTCAATCCCAAACCTGATACCGCTTCTCGAACGTCCTCACCCTCGCTTCGTGGTTCGCCCGTCAGCGGTCCTGGTTTTGCGAGTCTACTGAGAGCTGCGAGTGGTAGAAGCGGGGCTACTTCTCCTGTGAGGGCGACGTCGCCTATAAGGACTGCATCGCCTATAGGCATTGCCTCACTGGTTACGAATGGGACGGGATATGTCAGCACGTTCATTACCTTGAATACCTACATGTCCCGGGACCCAGGATACTTCGATAGCGGTGCAACAGTGGGAAGACAGTAAAAACTCGACGTGTTTGCGAAAGAGTGCCGAAAAGAACTGGGCTGGATGCGGGGACAGGTCGAATATGGAAGATATGGCAGCCTGGCTGTCGACCATGATATGGAAGATAATAGTAGCCTGGCTGTCGACTGACCGCACCGACTATGCCACCCGAATGGTCAATGATGTTGGTGAGGTGGGCAGCAGCACCCACAAGAGCGAGCATCTCTGCATCGAAGACGCTAGCTCTGCGGCTGAGACCCAACTAACCCGAGGCAACCTCCACATCGCAGTGAACTGCTGAGAAACTGCATCCTGTCCGTTTGTGGCCCTCGGATTGCTTTCGCGACCCATCTGTAAAAATGATAGTATGGGATGGGTCTGATGACCTAGCCAGTATGCGGGCCTTAGTGAGGTTGGTGAACCTCTGAAGGTCTTCTTTGGAGGATTGTCTGGGTGGGAGAACTGAGCATAGCTGGGTACCCCCTCTCACACGTGACAGAGCTATAATTCTGTCACATGTTCATGCAGTATTGCGCGAAAGCCAAAAAGCCCATCGTGAATGATTCATAATGTGTATTACAATACACTAAAATTAGGCACAAGAATAGTTATAATAACACGAAAAAAAAAAAAAGCGAAAAAAAAGCGAAGCAAACCGGTTGAGAAATGCGGTAGCGGCGGCGGCGGCGACGAGTGAGAGGGGGCGGGCATCGGGGAGGGGCACCCCGGGCGGGTCACAGCGCCAGAGGTCGGTAGCCGAGGCAACTCGGCCGCGCGGCATCAGCGGCGGGCGCTGCAGGGGATAGAGCAGCGACCAGACCGAGCGAGTTGCCGGTGACCGGTAGGAGGTACTGGAATTACTGAGATTTAGGTAGGAATTATTCACGAGCGAGTGAGATCAGAGATCTCATCATAGATTTATGTGGCAACGGACTCCCACGTTTAGACAAAAATCTATCTCCAAAGTTGGGATCAATAGGTGGTAATTCATAGGTCCACTTGCTACCGAATCGGCCGTTCATGTTCTCCTACCCTGTGCTCGAGAGGTCCTTCGTCCTACTGTATTAGCAGAAACTTGGCGAACTATTATTAGGCGGCTCACCACTGCTCTTGTTGTGGATATGGACGGATACTTAGGGCTTCCGATACGGGATGGAGTTCTGGGCTACTGCTATACATATTAAACGGAATTAGAGTCATGTGAAAGTGTGCGACTTAGTTCGTTGTACGTCATCATGATGAAGCAGAAGGCGATTCTTTTGCTAAACCTCCTAATGTCATGATCCGTGCTATGCTTCGAATTTCAAACGCCAAATCACATCACGAAAATGAAAAGGAAAGCCCAAGATCCGGTGACCATCGCTTAGTGTGTCTGCGTTTTAACCTTCTTTAAGCTTTTGTTTAGTTGTCGTTCCTCATCGGTGTGGCTACCACGACCTCAAACGTCTTACTCAATAATAATTCACTGAGGACTAGTATTTATCTTTTTTAATTTGTCTGTAAACTCGCCCTGTAAGCTTGTCCGACGTTGAAATGAGTCGGAGTTGTAGGGATCTGGTCATGTCAGCCAACGCCCGTGTGTTTGCCACATGAAGCTGATCATCAATAGACTTGTAAGCCCGACTGTGCATGCATCATCACCCTGATTCACACGTCTCAACGATTCCGTAGCCCCAGTGGTAGATAAGCGTGCAGCGCCAATGAAACGACCATTTGCTTCTTTTCTAGCACCTAGCCCCTTAAAAAACGTGTTCTCCTCACCTCATTTGTTCCGCATCCCTCATCCCTCATCCCCTTGATTCGTTTTCGTTGCCAAATATTTTCTAGGTGGAACGTTAGTGCAGATGTCACAAAGCCGCTGGGCATAGCGGCGGTCACGGTAGTGGTTGGAGCAACTCTACTTGCCATTAGGTACCCAGCATTCATACACAACTATATAGAAATTTAAAGTTTTCAGCCCAAGATATATTGACATAGCCTTGTGAATTTATCCTTTTGTCATTGCAATTACTAGTACAAAAAAAGTAATGTGCAGTATCAAGACACAGTTCTTCATATGAACAAAGGCTTGTCATCATGTAAGCACCATCGTGGCCAAATTGAGGAAGAGTGGTAACAATATTAATTTGGCGCTGCCATCTGTACTGTCGGTTCAGAACTACTACTACATAATTGACATTTATTGTTATAATAATCTCACACTCAAATTATGCAATTTGCGTGCTGGGAACATTCTTCTTCGAATCTATCGCTGCGTCCTCCTTTGGAATTTTTAAGATTTAGATTGAAGGGTCTTTAAGTCCGCCACCTGATGAGCTGTCACATCTGTCACAGCCTCATAGATCCCTCTCCTCTTCCACTAGCGCGCCCGTCATCAACCGCCATTAAATTCTTTTCATAAATATGAGCGTACGTAGTATTATCTAGTGAGTGGTACCAGGCGATCTAATTTCATTGATACAGACTCTCGCACCGCCCCCTGCTATCGAAGAGGACAAGTTAAGTGATGTAATTCCCGAGAGTAATGATATCTCCCGCCAGGTAAATTCTTTTTTTCACGTCACATACGTGTTTTCTTTTCTTTTAACTTGATATTTTATTAGGTGAGCGAACGTCCGTATGAGGACCTAAGCTTGCAATCGGCCATTGAGGGCCAAGAAAGCAAAATGGACGAATTGGAATCTGATTTGGAGGCACCGGAAGGGGTAAGAAAAAAATGTGGCGTTATATGTTGTTGAATGAGTGGCTCTAAATTAATCGCACTTGACCCGTTTTTCTCCCAGTTTCCTGATGAGCCAGTTTCACCATCCCGGGTCACCCAACAGGTTCAAGCAGCCGAAAAGCAGCAGAAGCGGAGTGTCAGGAAGGGTCAAGAGGGAGAACTTGTTAATAACAGGAAGAAATGGATAAGGCTAAGGTATTTTGGACGTGATTTATGAATGTTCGCCTGCATTTATTGACGCGCTTCGGATAGATTACGGATTCTATCAAGCGATACTCATACCTGCTTGGACAGACAGATCTTTTCCGTCATTTTGTAGATGTAAAGGTCGTTAGTACTGGTTAAGACTCCTGTTTTACTCTCTGACTTGTTTGCAGCGCGCCCGAGATCCTGAGTATGCAGCGCTGATGGACGCGCAGCCTAAGCCAAAAGGTCGTGGGCGGAAAAAGGCTACGTAAGTACTTGTGCATTGTGTTTTACACGTGTTCGACGCAATTTATTTTTCTGTTATATTTTTAGCGCTGAAAATGACAAACAACATCGGAAAAGTGAAAAGGAAGAGGACGAAGGAATGTTGAAAGGTGGAGAGCTGGCGGTTGACAGCGATGATCAACCATTTGTCTTTGAGGACTCGCCACCATGCACGTGTTTTATGCATCTTTTTATACTGTCTATGACACTAATACTTGGCACCAGTCATTCACGGAGGGACAATGCGTGACTACCAGATTCAAGGGCTGAACTGGATGGTATCGCTGCATCATAACGGTCTTAACGGTATTATGGCAGACGAGATGGGTCTTGGAAAAACCCTTCAAACTGTCTCCTTTTTGGCTTACCTCAAGCACTACCGAGATATGCCCGGTCCGCATCTTATCGTGGTCCCAAAGAGTACATTGCAAAACTGGGCGAGAGAGTTTGCAAAATGGGCACACGACTTTGAAGTTGTAGTTCTGACTGGTACCAGAGAAGAAAGGGTCCGTGTACTGTATTCATGGACGTTTGTCACAGCCACTGACTAGACGACCTGTAGGCGGAGATTGTTGCTTCACGGCTACTGCCTCAGAAATTCGAAGTTTGTATCACCTCTTATGAGATGTGTCTCCGAGAGAAGAACGTATTCAAGAAGTTTTCCTTTTCATACATCGTGATCGACGAAGCCCACCGGATTAAAAATGTCGACTCTATTCTCCCAGATTGTGCTCATATTCATTTCCCGTGGTCGGATGCTCATCACCGGTATACCACACCAAAACAACCTCCAAGAACTCTTTTCACTCCTCAACTTCATCTGTCCGGAGATCTTCTCGGACTTTAAAGATTAGGATAGTTTCTTGCACAGGGATGATAAATCGGGATCGGGGGGGATGCGAGCAAGAAGGTTGTGGAAGCTTTGCATAAGATTCTGCGCCCGTTCTTGCTCCGGAGGGTGAAGGTTGATGTAGAGAAAAACCTTTTGCCTAGTGAGTGTTTCCAAGATTATGCTGATGGAGACGAGTTCTGAATTGCATACCTAGAAAAGGAAGTCAATATATACGTCGGTCTAACTGACATGCAAAGGAAATGGTATCGATCAGTGCTAGAGAAAGATATAGATGCTGTAACCAGTATGTCCACACACCGCTCGGTTGTGCACTTGAATCTAATGAAATATTAGGCTTGAGTGGTAAGAAGGAAGGTAAGACGAGGCTGATGAACATCGTCATGCAACTTCGAAAAGGTTGGGAGTTGTCTTCTCATTGTCTTTGTGGAAGATACCGATACCTCCCTCATGCAGTCACTTGCCACCCATACTTGTTTGATGGAGCTGTATGTCTCTATGCTATTGTGTTACTTAGTTGTTCTTACACTCCGGATCCCTTAGGAACCTGGCCCTCCCTACACGACCGATGAGCACCTCATAGACAACTGCGGCAAAATGATTATCCTAGACAAGCTCCTACACCAAATGAAAGCAAAAGGCTCTCGCGTTCTCGTATTCAGTCAAATGAGTCGTGTCCTAGACATTTTAGAAGACTATTGTACATTCCGGCGGTATCGTGCGTAATCCGTCTCTAGTTGTTCTCGTCTGCCATTCTGACTATCCGGTTTCATACAGCACATTGTAGAATAGACGGGGGTACAGCCCACGAAGACCGAATAGCTGCCATTGATGAATACAATCGCCCTGGTAGCGAGAAGTTCATATTCCTATTGACGACTCGCGCTGGTGGGTTGGGTATCAATTTGACGACTGCCGATATTGTCGTCTTGTATGACAGCGATTGGTTAGTAAATGATGTTTTACCGTTTGGACCTCTTAGAAAACGCCAAGCCGACCTACAGGCTATGGATCGTGCCCATCGTATTGGACAGACGAAACAGGTCTACGTTTTCCGGCTGATTACCGAGGTAGGGAATTCCCTTTTCTTTGGACTAGATACGTCGTCATAATTTATGCTGACTTTTTCGTAGAATTCAGTTGAGGAGCGTATGCTTGAGAGGGCTGCACAAAAGCTTCGACTGGATCAACTGGTCATCCAACAAGGCCACACGAAGATCACGAAAGGTAACATGTGCTACTGCCTGCTGTGGTTTGATAAAGTACTCACATGCACTTTATTCAGCCACAAATAAAGAAGAGCTTCTCGATCTTATCCACCATGGTGCCGAGAAGATTGTCAACTCAAATGACGAGTATGTAATTCCTTTCCCCTGACGTTTGAAGCTCATAGAATACGATAGTCTTCTTGTAAACGCCGATATAGATGAGATCATTCATCGTGGTGAGGAACGTACGGAAGAAATCAATAAAAAATATGCAAATTTGAACATCGATGATTTGAACAACTTCAAATCTGACTTCAGCATTAAGGAGTGGGAGGGCGAAGAATTCGGTAGCAAGGTACATGCTATCGCCTTCTTTGACTGTGTATCTTTCTTACATCGCCGTTTTTAATCCTAGAACAAATCCCGTCGTTTTGAATGGATTAAGCCCTCCAAGCGTGAACGGAAAGGAAACTACTCCATTGATGGGTATGATAAAGAAGCAATGCCCATTGGCCCGAAGACCAAGAAGGCACCTAAGCAACCGCGACCTCCAAAGCAAGTCATGGTGTAGGTGTTCAACCGATATACCATCCCATTAAACTTACTCTCCGACATCCCGTAGTCAGGATTATCAATTCTATCCTCGGGAACTTCAAGCGCTGCAAGAGCGTGAAGCGAATGCTTTCAAGGTAAGATGGATGTTTGAGGTTGAGATCGTGAACCGCGTAACTTACCAGTGAATTTGGTTCCTTAAGCGTGCGCATAAGTATCAGGTACCGCTTCAGGACCCTCAAAATGAGGATGAGACGCCGGAAATGCTTGAGGCTGAGCGTGCAGCTGAACAGGCCATCATTGACAATGGTCTGCTTTCTGATCTCAAATTTGTGCCTATAGTAAGCTTACCATGGCATACATCTCTAGCTGAACCATTAACGGAGGAAGAAATTGCTCGTAAGGAGGAACTAAGCCGACATGGCTTCGACAATTGGAGTAAGCGTGACTTCCAGCAGTTTGTGAAAGCTGTTGAGGCACATGGACGGTAAGACTCTTATTATGTGCCATTACGTCTCTAGTCAGACTCTGATGTGTGTCTTTCATTCAGGGATGCGCCAGATGAAGTGCTTGCTCAGGAGATAAAGCATAAGATTGCGGAGGAAGTGAAAGCATATGCTAAAGTCTTCTGGAAGCGATGGCGCGAGTTGGAAGGTAGGAAGATCATTGCACATTTTCGATTCCACGGCATGGCTGACTCCATATTTTTAGATTTCCAACGTATCGAGCAACGCATTCTCGAAGGTGAAGCCCGCCGCGAAAAGCAAGATAACCTGGAGGCGCTCCTGGATGAAAAGATTAAATCGGTCCAGTTCCCAATGCAAGAACTAGAGCTCAACTACCCCATCGCGAAAGGAAAAGTATACGAAGAAGAAGAGGATCGTTACCTTCTTTGCCGGCTGATCTATTATGGATTGAAGAGCCCAGACGTGTATGACCGTATTAAGAAGGACATCACCGAGTCCCCGGATTTCCGATTTAATTGGTTCTTTAAGAGTCGGACGCCCCAGGAACTGTCGAAACGCTGCCATGCACTGTTGGGTGCGATCGCCAAAGAATATGAAAATAAAGTTAAGGACGGTCAGCAAAAGAAGAACGTGAAAGGCCCACGGGGAACGGTATGTCTCTAACCATTTCAGACGTGGTTACTTATCTGACCCATTGTCTTTTGTGGTTAGAAACGTTCTCTGGTTGAAGTCGCAGAGGTACAATCGTTGCGTCGGTCGACACGGAATGCAGTAGCAGTGGCACCCGCGAAAAATTCGTACAAGAAGAAGGTATAGGAATTAGATGCCTATGTAATTGTGCTTGGTTCAGTTCTGCTAAATTATGCCATGTCGACTCGTATATATGATGTATATTTTAATGTGAATTGGGCTTACCTTTTTGAATGATATCTTCTTTTATCGAGATGATTTACCAAGATGGAAAGGTGTTTACACAATTAGAGAAGTATGAGAAAGTGGTTTGACACACAAACACTAGAGCCTGGGATGCTCCCATCATGAAGCGTGCTCAGATGTCCACCTGCCCATGTCCTAGACTCAGATAGTCTCATCCTCATCACAGGCAATATTAATCACTGCCTTGGGTGAGAAATACCTCCAGAAATACAATAAAACTTGTCACTGAATGTGTCGACTTCACATACTGCAGTTTCACTCATAATACTCTAGAGCTCGATTTGTACAGCTTCAACAATGAGGTTAATTCTGGGAACCTGGATAGTGCAGAAAATATTTCTGATTAATCAAATTAAAATCCCATTCACATCCTTGAATTTTCTAGAATTATAAAATGATATAGTATCTGTTAAATGAGCCACAATTGAGTTGAAATCTCTTGTCCTCCAGCTATACATACATATAGAAGATTGGACATTCTGTTCCTAATCTTGCAGCATAAAGGTGGGCATGCAATCAATCACCACATTAAAACCAGGTGGTGAGTAGGCTCTACAACCATGCAAGGAACACAAATCGACAATGACCTCAACAAGGCTCTACTTGACTCCCTTCTGACTCTCACTAGAGTACTCGATTGAATTGATAGTGGAAGAGTTCATGGGAGTTATTATATCGACAAATAAAGACAGGATCATCTGGAGCATATGAGGATTGAATACCTTTTTGATGGAGGTAACAATGGTTTCTTTTGAGGTGTTTGAATAGGCTGGTTCAGGCTCATGTATGATGTCTGAGCATGAAGAGAATCGAGATGTTACTTCTTCAAGTTCTATTAGGGAGTGAGGAGTCGGTTTCGAGTAGGAACTGAGGATTACTTTGGAGGATGATGCAGTGTTGAACATGATGGAGTTTTTGCACATCTGATTGATGAAACTGATTTGGCTGTGTAGAAGTTGTCTTGAGTGCCAAAGTATATATAGGAATTTGTGCTTGTAATGTGACTTGAAACTATAGCCATATAGGTTACTTTCCAATTGAAAACTCTACACCAGAGCATTGGAAAATAAACCTAGCACACAGGAGATGTGTGATCTTCATGATGAGAATCTTCTGCAGGAGAATGTAAATGTCATGCTTCAAATTGCCATAGAATTATTGAAAGTATGGGAAGTGATGGTCAATAATCAGATCCAGGGTTTTAGGGCAATGGATCAAAAATTCTGGAGACAGAATGAGATCTTGGAAAAGGTGATGGTCAGTATTGGTGTTATGGCAGTGACTGAAAAATATACATGGGAAGAGCTGGGAGGAGAAGGTTCCAGGTTGGAAAATGGAGTCATCATGGAGCTTGAGGAAAGGATGGAGTTTCAGAGGAGGCCAGAAAATAATGATGAGGTTCAGGAGGAGATGAAAGTTGTAGCTGAGGACCCAAAATTCAGAGAAGTGGAGACTTTGAAGGAAATTTTAAATTAATTGAATAATCTTGACTTGCAAAAGTATTGGCATGAACTTGTAAGATTCTGTAAGAGAAAAAATGAGCCAGATGGTGGAAAATGTCAGAATGTTGGAAGTTGAAGTGATGATAAAAGTCCAGGTTTACTAAGGTAAGGATTAATTGTCAATCTTGGAATCTAAAATCTTGGAAACTTCAAATTTGGGTTCTCCATCAATAATGACTGGAGGAGGCCGAGGTTGAATACATTCTAAGATAGTGTTAGGAACACAAGTTTCCAACATGGAAATGTGGAAAACAGGGTGGACTGCTTCCATATTATCAGGAAGTCAGAGAGTTGAAGAAAGTGAGCCAGCTTGTGATATAATCTCGAAAGGGCCAAGGAAACCTTTTGCAAGTTTTTTTCAGGGCCAGGTGCTGTGAGGGGTACCCCTCTCTAGGAAATTTAGTGGTTTCATTGTATTATATTTCCCATATTTTCATTTATATTAGTTTGTATTAATTCAAAGATCTATGTACACCTGTGTGTACATAGACTCTTGTGGAACATAGTGTACACTAGTGGGCATAACTTGGAATTTAGACACTTTTACCCCATAACCACAACTTGCCCAAGACACCCTTTTGAAGTGTCCTGCAAGTCATGATTGGGATATTGTCTCAGCCATCTCAAATGGCTACAAGTTAAACTTTGCATATTACTCTTAGCTTCATACTTACAGTTGAAGGTCAGATCTCACCACTCCAACTCACTCATAGCTACCAACATCTCCTTGCACCTTTCAATTCTTTCTTGTGCACCACCCTTACCTTTATCCCATTTCATTGGACTTATTCAGTCTGAAATTGTACTGTAAAGGTCAATTCCTATTTCCCATCTTAATGGCCTCCAGCTGCCTTACAGTTGCTTATGGCAACAAATCCCCTTTTTTACCTGTATTGTACTTTGATAGTCAATACAGTGTTATTGTTAGGGCAACACTAACAAGGATACCAACACACAAAAAGAAGCAAGAGAGTGTTAGAATTCAAGACCCATATTATTAGGGAGTCATGCATAAGTATAACAGACTAGATGACATAGTAACAGATTCTTAGTATTTATACAAAGTGACACAGCCCTACATCCCTGTGTCCACAAGTTCCGGAGAGTCATTCTAGAAATAGACACTGTTGTTCATAATGCTTTCCAACAGAGAGAGGGCAAAATAAGAAGTAGGAAAATGGAAGTTCTAATGACTTAAGAATATCACACTTGTATTTAGTGGAAATCCTAAGAGATTGAAACTGGGGTGTAACTATGTACATCTTAGGATATTTCTACTAAAGGGAGAACTAAATAAAGTTCTTATTGAAGGTTTAAACCTTAGAAGAGAAGTAAAATAAAGTTAAGTTTTACATTTGACATGTGTATGTCATGTGATTTCATTGTGTGGCCACAAACAATCTTTCAAACCACATCATGTGGCATCACACACACTGTAAGGTTCAGCTTTAAAGATAGTGTAATCCTTCAGTTTGAGCTTCTTACGAAGAGGAACGAACAGAGTAGGAATAGGCTCCAATTCAAAATAACTACTGTAGCTAATGGGTGGCTTCCCTATTTATGCTAGCATTCGTAGACTAAACCCCCTAACGACAGATAATAGAAATGAAACAGTGTAATGATCGGAAAATTATCTACCCTCTCTTTACCCCCTGAGACAACGGCAGTAGACCACTCCGTGCCAAGTCCACCACCAGGTCCACTCCCGTTACACACACACACTGTGACATGTGACATATGACAAATAAACAAAACAAAACAACAATAAAATAAAATAAAATATATGAGCCCTGACATCACCCCCTCAAGGCACATTGCCCTCAATATGCTTGCCAGAGGTCCAGGTGGTTCCAGATGGGAGAATAGTCTCTGTGAGGTTTATGTAACATTCTGAAGGAGAGTCTGGTGAATGTCAAGGCAGAGATCCTTTGGGGTGCAAAGGGATGTTGGTTATAGAAGTATCTACTATTTTTTTAGAACCTTTGAGATTATCAGCAGATTCCCATGTACTTTCTTCTTGAGGGTATCCCTTCCATTTTACCAAATGATGTAAATTTCCCTTATCAATCTACTGTCCTTGATATATTCAACCTCCCATTCAGGGTTTTTGTCAGGGGCTCATACATTTTATTTTATTTTATTTTATTTTTGTTTTGTTTATTTGTCACCCTGGCGCAATTGGACCAGTCTTGAGTTACAAGACCAAAATTATGAAGAAGGAACTTTGCACATGTGAATGAACCGTTGCTATTTCGTAAGTAGGACTAGTGTACTATTTAACTAATAATTTGAAATTAAGTAAGATGAAGAGAGGAACTAATATTTGAAATGTTACAAGTAATGGCATGGAAGATGAGATGAGACTGTATGTGCCAAGCTATGCGACCCTTCAAATCCTCATTCAGGATGGTTGCGTCTAGATGGACCAGCCTGCTTACAATCACAAACTTGAATATTGTCAATATTGTGCCAGGACTCACCGGGAATTGATATATGTCCCTCCTACCCCCACAATTTTTATTGTGACACTTCAGACAATTGTTGTTGGTCGCTTCCTTCACCTTTTGACCACTTTCAGTTTCTACTCCAGATGTTGATCTCTCCTCTACGATCACAGGTGGACCATCGCTTCCTGAACTGCCGCCTTAGGTTCATCTACTTGCATGAGGGTTAAGGACTCACCTGCATCTCCGGGCATTGATATATGTCCACCTACCATCGCAATTTTTATTGTGACACTTCAGACAATTGTTGTCGGTCGTTTCCTTCCCCTTTGACCACTTTCAGTGTCTACTCCAGATGTTGACCTCTCCTCTACGATTACAGGTGGACCATCGCCTCCTGCACTGCCCCCCTGGGGTTCATCTTCTTTAATGAGGGTTAAAGAGGGAGAAATATAGGATCACAACGACCACGACGTACCATATTTCCCAAGTAGAGCCTTGTGAGGTATCAGCTTTATCTCATAATATTCTCTTAATTTTCTTTGAATTATTTAATATTTTCTCGAATTTCTATTGTATTTTTATTATGTTTATTGTGAAAAATAGGCCTTATTCCTTTTAACTTCGCATAAATAATAGCATATATGAACTCATATTATGCTATTATATCTTAGTTAATTTATTGTAATTTTTAACTAATTATTTATATTTTATTTACTTAGTTATTACCTTTCGGCACCTTGTGCAGCTAGTTTGCGCATTTTTGGAGTCATGTGACGTATTACATAAGCCTCCAGTGTCGGGATGTCACAAAGGTCACGAATGTGACTACCCGAGTCACACAAGTCACGAATGTGACTACCCGAGTCACACAAGTCACGAACGTGACTACCCGAGTCATTATTAGGTTCCGCCGACTCATCGTTTGCTCCCGTCCCGGGACCGCGGCCTTGAACCTTCATGTTCAAGCCAAAGCTTAGAACCCTTGTCTCAGAGAGGGGAATCACATGTTAAACAAAGGGTAAATAATGAGTAGAATATGAGGTCATTATGATCTCACTAATGACCTCATAAACTAAATAGTTAGCTAATCATTGAGTTAGCAAAATGTATATAAGGAGGGCCAAGTTTCCAATAAAACCAATCTATATCTCACATTTTACTGCACAGCTCAGAAGCTTATCTAATCATCCTAAGGACAATAATAGCCTTAGTCTGATACACTCACTGCAAGCACCTACACTTGCAGCATCTTGAATCTTTGTCAGCAACTCTTGAACTTAGCTAATCATCTAAGTTCCCCAGCCTCACAGCTACCCTTTAGGCTTATTAATTAGATAATAAACCTAATAAGTATCTAAGTATCCTTACTGAAATCCCTGCCAATACTAGATTACTCAAGGCCCAGCCCTAAGTTTATTGAATTAATCAAGTACAAGCACTCAGATAATCCAATACAATTTATTTTCTCTATTAATAAATTATTTAACACCTTGTTAAATAACTATTAATAGTTACAAATAAGCATACAAGAATCCGAAGCTCTTATATCAAGTCTCTGCCAAGTTACTGCGCATATATTCAGCTTCCAGCCCTTATTCTCAAGGAATAGTTCTTGTATTTGCTAAAAGAGTCATACACAGTTCTATTGAACCTTTCAATAATCAAAATAAGCATTGATTTGAGTTGTTTAAGCTTCATAGCGCAGCTCATTAATCTATCAGTATTTACATTACTGGACCTTTGCTTGTTTTATTGTTGAAGCTCTGTGACACTATAGCATATATTGAGCTATCTAAGAGAATCCCCTGAATACATTACAAGCCTCAAGCGTTGTAGCAGTTTCAGGAACATTTCGATCGCTACTTTCCAGCCAGGTTACTGGCTTGTTACCAATATGGTTAGTCACCACCATGGTGCGAAACACACCTGTAGCAACATTGAGTGTGATAATATTTGGCCAGCAGGAATACGCTTACCGTGTTCCACAAGACTTGTGAGAACGTAAAGCTGGGGTTCCCGCAGGAAGGGTTCTATAAGATCGATGGTATCGCCAGCCGTCAATGTGTTGCTTCGTAATACGTCTACGGCCAATAAATAAGTAGACTTACATAATTGATAAAGTTGTGCATCACCATATTCACGTTCCTGCCGGGTGTTGAGTGGAGGCCACCAGTAGGCTAAATCTACGCCAATCGACCACAACGGTTTACTTGGATTCATCAGGTGTAATTCAGTTCTGAGGAATTCGAAAGACATACTGCAAGAACGTTTTGATTAGCGAAACTCTGTGATCCTTAATAGCACCGAAAATGAGCAAAGCCAAATGTTGACTATCACTCAAGACAGTTTCCAGTGTGGTCGGATGCCATTGTCGGAAGTTCGCTTTCGCGTGGTCAGATGGATATTATCGGACATGTGATTAACATACACTCTACTAGGAGCGCCTTGAAAAATTCTTGGAACTCACCCTGAGCTCATAAATCTGTCGATAAACATAAGAACATACCGTATCCCCAGATTGATTTGAGGCCCCGTCAATGCAGACAACTAAATTCCTCCCTTGTACATCGGGTGGTTGAGCTTTGCATTCGCATCCGTCTTCTCTCGGACCTTGACTACATGAACTACTTGATAAAAGCTTGAAATCAATGGCTGAGGCCGACAGAATTATACTCACCTTAGGTTGCTGTCCATTGTTCTGGAGATACGGTGGGAGTCGTTATGAGAGGGGAAGGGAGTTATGCAGTGATGAAGAGCAGGATGTCGTTCTGGAAGGGGAAGGAAATTGGCAGTAGTGACGAACTGGATATAGGTCTAGAGGGGGGAGAGAAATTAGACAGAATGTCCTGGTTCGACTAGATAGTGTGGGACATGCTTTATAGCCTTTTCCTTTGTGTGTTAGATGCGGGGTGGAAATAATTGACCCGCGGGCCTCGGGAATCTGGCTGGCCAGTCATTCAGAATACCCAAGAAGAAAAGAATATCTTTGATTCTGATGAATGGGAAATATTCAAGAATCTGTCTGGCCGGTCTTGGAGGATAATTTCTAAGAAATGAAAAGAAATGAAAAGAAGCAGAAACAAGTTTTCAGTTAATCCACCTTAAGACCATCTTGGCCGTCAGAAGTCCGCGAGACACTGGCTGGCCGGTCTTTCAGGATAACCAAGAAGAAAAAAACTTTGTATTTATTTGTGTAAATTGTTTGACGCATTTCACTGAACGTCAAATAATGTATTTGCTCACCAGTAAACCTTAAAGGACTTTCCAGACAAAAAGGGTATAGCAATGAACAAAGCAGGAGTCGCTGCAGACCGGATACATGTGGCAGGGCGGAAGCAAATGACTGAAAAGGATAAATGGATCAATATATACATATTGAGAATTAGGGACTCACAAAAATCATGAACGAGGGTCCTGACCCCTGTTGATAATTTTTTGTTTAGGACGAATTGAAAGGTGACGTGACAGCTTCCCTGTCGTCGCTTAACCATCGACATACCGGCAGTATCACTTAGAGCTGAGAATTCAGAATTCTAGGGCTACGGAGAGCCATCCATTACTTCAGCGGTAATGCATATTTATCCTGATATATTATGCACCCCACCGTGTCCATCTCATCCCCGCACATCGATTGGCCCTATTTTCGTTTAGAAGGCTAAGAAGTTATCATATTTTGCGTAGAAGTGCTATTGCGCTCAAGTTCTCGACGGATCAGGTAAAGGTAATAGATCACGAGAACAACGTACCTTTGAGAAATAAACATATTTGCCCAATAATCTAGCAGGAAAAAAAAGCTGTCTAGGAAGTGGTGCGAGATCAAAATGTTCGACCTTATGCGATGTACTGCCACCACAACGAGAATTTTTCTCCATTTCCTTAGCTAGTGCATCGCACACCCAGAAATAGTTTGATGATATTAATGAGGTTGAAACAATATTGACATAGCTCTCGTGTCTCCTTGTCAAGGTTCTTAAACTCAGCCGTTGTAGTATCAGGTGCTCTTTGAGGTAGCCGAGTGTATCAAGATTACCATTTTTGTTGTCAGACGTTGAGAGGAAAAGGCATTGAAAAAAAAGAAACACCTTGCTGTAGTTGCCTTTGACTGTTCCGTCATTGTTCCCTTCTGGGGTTTGGTCGTTTTTGAATCAGTAGGTGCAGTTAAGAAGATAGTTTCATATGGGGTTTCATTGGTAGGAGCAGGGATCGTCAGGTTCATGCTAGCAGAAATGAAACTAAGGAGGTATTGGCTATTCGCCATTGTCTTCGATGTCACTTCTATGGTGGCATCTTTGCCATTGGTGATGTAGGGTTTCATGTATGCTAGAAGGGTTGGACCGGCATGCTGGACATTGAGTTCTTGCAATCGCGGCAGCTTGAAATCCAGGACATACTGTAGCTGGCCATAGAACACTTGACGGATCTCTGCTGGTTCGTAGGCGTCGCGGCCGCGATTTTTTACTAAGAGTTCATGTGTCAGTAGATATGAAACATATAAGAGTATAAATGATGACTGACTTGTACAAAAAATGAATCACGAATCTTCGAGGATTGGGCCAACGTCACAGGACTGCTAGATCGGATTCAGAATGTATTCTTTACCTGAATAAACATTGGATACTGAGGGTGAACTCTTTGTACTTTTTCTCAAACTGCATTTGAGCACCCTCCACTGCGTCTGTTGATGGATGATTCTATACAACTGAATACCGAGCTTTAATCTGAGCTAACTGAGCTAACTGAGCTGACAGTGTAGCATAAGGATAGAGGCACCAGGTGATTCGTGCACTGAGCATCCCGCAGAAATGCTCCATAGGGAGGCCCATGCAGTACAACGTGCAGCAATGCATGCACGTTGAATGTGCAATCAGGGAGATGATCTTCCTCATACTTGTAATACCATCTGGAAAAGATCTATTAGTTACACTCTGGCCAGAATTAAATATAGCGCTCATACCGCGCAACCCATTAATAATAATGTTTTCTTCAAGATCGTCCAGCTCTTCAGTAGTGATTGATAAGTGGATTGATTGTCTTCTTGATGATGATCACCAGGAGAAGAAAATGTTTATAGTATTTTGGTTTCGGGAAGCGATGCTGGAGGAGTAGGAAGATCGATTACCCAAAAGACCAATATTCAACCTTATAGCTTGCCTAGGTGATATCGGGCATTTCTCCAACAAATTGTGAGGCAAGGGTGTGGTAAGAGGTGGCCGCTTCGACCCCAACTTGAATCCAAATGTGGGGGGCAATTCGGCTTGATGTGTCACAAATAGTTCATTAAACTGAAAGAAACAGCCACAGTCCTCGTACCCCCCCGTGGGCCGAATCTCACGTGGATCTCCCGCCTTGGTAAATTTTGACCAAACTGGCTTACCGTCACAGTCTTTGCTTCACAGAGCTTAACCCTTTGCTGCAAAAGAACCCAACGATCCCCTGCGTTATGATACTCAGTCTCCTTTGCTACCGATAACGTGCGTAAGAGCTAGAAATCTCATCGATCAACCCAATACTCTATGAGCGGAGCAGCGTTTGCCTTTTAGATGAAAGAACTGGTATACGCCTTCATCAATAGTGTTTCCCGTTTCACCCCGGGAGACTTACTTTCCTTCAAGGACTCCGGCGATCATTTGTTGCAATTGTAAAACTATACTGTTGTAGTCTCCATCCTTATTCAATGGGAACTTTACCATCTCAATATGAGTCTTGTGAACACCAATAAATGCAGCGTCCACAGCCCCAGGGACTATCGTTGAGGAAGTTGGGACATGCTAGCAGGAGCCAACTAAACTATACACCGCAAATAAATATAGGCAGGCAATGGACCAACTTCACTCGAGTATACAATTCATAGCAAGTAAATGCCGTATTTTCACATCCGAAAGCCACATAACTACAAGTGATGAAACATCGTTGGATAATGCCATCGTAAACTTTTCGCATTCATATAGTTCTAAGGGGTTTGTGTACAAAGTATGCATCTTCAAGAGTAGGTCGTTGGATTACGGAAAGCTTGAAAAAGTACATGGTTTGGTACACATGGACATATAGGTGCACCAACCCCTTCAACTCCCTCATATTCCCACATTCCCCCCCTTTCAACCTCCTCGTTTTTACCAAAAACACTCGCTTCATCAGCACCACCACCTCCCATTTATCTCGCTAGCAGGAATACGTTTACCGAGTTCTGCAAGACTTGTGAGAATGTTAATGGGCCTATCAGCGGACGTTTGTTGGGGTTCCCGCAGGATGGGCTCTATCAGATCTATGATTTCGCCAGCCGTCAATGTGTTGCTTCGGAATACGTCTACAGCGAATAAATAAGTAGATTTATATAATTGATAACGTTGTGCATCACCATATTCACGTTCCTGCAGGGTGTTGAGTAGAGGCCACCAGTAGGCTAAATCTATGCCAATCAACCACGACGGTTTACTTGTATTCATCAAGCGTAATTAAGTTCTGAGGAATTTGAAAGACATACTGCAAGAATTTTTCGTTTAGTGAAACTACTTGATCCTTAATAGCACCGAAAATGAGAGATGCCAAATGCTGACTATTGCTCAGGACAGCTTCCAATGTGGTCGGATGCCATTTTCGGAAGTTTACTTTGGTGTGGTCAGATAGTTATTGTCGGATATGGGATTAACATACAGTCTGCTAGGAGCGCCTTGAAGAAACCCGCAGAACTCGCTCTGAGAATTGTGAGAAGACAATCCCTGAATAATAGAAAGCAAAATTAGTTAGAGACCCTATTTATGAGTTCAATTCAATTTTTTCACACCGCGATATGCTAGATATGTTGATGAACTGGGAATAGTAGGCAATCTGAGCTGTGATGTGTGATGTAAGGGGTATGGGACACGCTGGCAGGAGTGCCCCCAAGCGATTGGCAACGTTGTTCACACCACAAAGCGCAATCATGCCCAAAGCTACGTCAGAAAACCATGTTACTGGATATTGGTGTGGAATTTGTTTACCTGACTTCACATAATTGCCAGACGGTGCAGCGGTCCTGTTTTATAGGGTGAGCTTTCAATCATGTTCATGACGATGTCTGTAGCATTTGGATCAAAGATCTCCATTTCTAGTAGATCTATATCTTTGAGTTCCCGCAGGACAAACAACGGATCTTCTCGGTCACCAAGGCCTATAATGTCAACCCATTGTGGACCATCCACAGGTAGGACGGCCTTGGGTGAATACGACGTTTGACAGTATGCCGCAGAGACGTGCACCTTCTTGATTTTGCGTCCCAGGCCACGATGTGGACTCATGCCCTATAAAATTAACACGTTGAACCCCATGTGGTAAGAACGTACCGCCAAGTGACGCTGTCGCCAGATTCGTAGGACAGTCACTTTATCGGCAAATACTCTAGGAGTTTCCAAACTGACGTGAGTGACTCATTCATTGGGCCTAGTTCATCCCATTTCCATGCTACATCGGAATGCATTAGCCTCAGATCTGCCCATGCAGCTTCATAGGACATCCATAAGAAGGCAGGGTGTCTACGGTCTAAGTCACCGCTGATCACGCTTCCTCCACCTCTGCGAAGCCCAGTCAGCTGACACGAATTATCTCAAAGAGATAGAAAGATACTCACATATCGGAATGGGTTCCCGGAAACCAAACTTCCTTAACTGTTTGTTGCTGAGCGATGTGTTCAGCACTCGCAGCATATTGGAGCGACTGCTGCTTGGATAGTGCTGAGAGAAAGAGTTTCAGGGAATTCATATTAATGACTAATAACTTACTTTGAGGAACCATAACTCCGCGACAAGCATACTCAGGCAGGAAGTTTACCCGACGTTCATCGAGGGCAAGTGCATGGCGGAAGAAACACATGTGGTCTAATGTGACCGTTCGTGGAAGATTTGGACCTCTTATGGATGAAACAGTATCCCTGAGAAACAACAAGTTTATTGTTCATAAAGCGCCGCAGCCTGAACAGGATAATCAGCGTACCAAACCCCAATAAAATGCACTCGAACGTCTTTTCTAGAGAATGTTTCCTTAAAGCGTTGGGCCAGGTTCATTCGGTATGAGGTGCCAGACATATTTCCGTCACTTGCCGGATCTGCATACAGTTCATATGCACTAATATGACCTCAATCCCCTTGCGGATTAGATATAAGAATTGAATCTTACAATGGAATCTGTTCCCCTTTGCCTTTATGTATGAGGCCAACCTACTCACATTAATCTCTCAGCGTAAGTGAACAGCTCGTGAAAAATACCCCGCAAACACTGACTTTGTGAATCATTCCTGCCAAACCTCGTACCTGATATGCACCCCGTGAGAAACCTGTGATTGAAGTATGCGATTAGTGAAGAAAAGATAGCACCGAATTTCCTCTACATTACCAAATAAATAGATGCGGTCACCATCCCGGTAGTTCTCCGCCAACCATCGGTATGCATCCAAAATGACCTTCTCGAAGTTCCTTTGGGGATATGATGTTAATCGACAATCAGCTATATACAACGTCATCGTACCAGGCAATTGCGACCAAAATCTTGTTGCAGAGCACTTGTATCAAGTAACTCACCGACCTCCAATTGGGTTTGGCATAGGTGCCAATGCCGCTATTGTAATATGTGAGTTGACGTGCGTCGTCCTTGACGAGCTGACTGTAAAGCTCCATGACATTGGTATTTGTAGAGAAGGATCAGACGGGTCATATATTTGTCGATAAAAATAAGAACATACCTTATCCCCCCATTGATTTGAGGCCCCGTCAATGCAGACAATTAAATTCTTCCCTTGTACATCGGGTGGTTGAGCTTTGCATTTGCATCCGTCTTCTCTCGGGCTTTGGCTACATGAACTACTTGATAAAAGCTCGAAATCGATGGCTGAGGCCTACAGAATTATACTTACCTTAGGTTGTTGTCCATTGTTCTGGAGGAGGAAGAAGATAGACAGTAATAGAGGTTGGCATCGGTATGGATGGGGAAGAAAATAGGTGATGTCGTTCTGGAAGGGGGTAGAATAGCCAGAAATAAGGAGGTAGGAGTCGTTATGAGAGGGGAAGGAACTTATGCATTGATGAAGAGCTGAATTTCGTTCTGGAAGGGGAAGGAACTAGGCAGCAATCAGGGGGTGGATATAGTTCTAGAGGGGGAAGAATTAGACGGAATGTATTGGTTCGACTAGATATTGTGGGACATGCTTTATGGTTTTTCTAAATAGATTTTCCTCGGTATGTTAGGTGCGGGGCGGAAATGATTGACTGGCGGGTCTCGGGAATCTCGCTGGCCTGTCATTCACAATACTCAAGAAGAAAATAATCTCTTTGATTATTTTACATGGCAAATCCTCAATAATTCGTCTAGCCGATCTTGAAGGATAGTTTTGAAGGAAGGAGAAGAAAAGAAGCAAGCAAGTCCCCAGTTAATCCACTTTAAGACCATCATAACCGTCAGAAGTCCGTCAGAAGTCTGCGAGACACTGGCTGGCCGTTCCTTCAAGATAACCAAGAAGAAAAGAAGTTCTCTTAATTCTGGTTGTTGGGCAATCCTTGAGAACCAAGGAAGAAGAAGAAGCAACCTCCCAGCTAATCCACCAAAAGTAAGACAGCCACTCCTTCCGAGCATTCCAGGCAGGGGTCAATGTAACCGCTAACAAGGCTAATAATAAGGCCCTCGTGTCGAGAAAGCTTTTCCAGAGGAAAGGAGAAGTGGGCGCAAGGCTAATCCGCCATAAGCCCGGCATATCTCCTGTGCCTTTCCACAAGAAAAGAAGCCGAAGCAGGCGCAGGGCTAATCCACCATAAGCCCGCCATGTCTTCTGAGCTTTTAGGGAATAAAGGATGCAGAATCAGACCCACATTTTCCAGAGGACAAGAAGGAGAAGGAGACTCAGGCTAATCCACCATATGGCCAGCATGTCTTCTGAGCTTGTCCACATGAAAAGAAGCAGAAGCAGGCGCAGGGCTAATCCACCATAAGGGCGACATGTCTTCTGATCTATTCCATAAGAAAAGATGCAGAAACAGGCGCAGGGTTAATCCACCATAAGCCCGGGTTGTCCTCAGAGCGTTTCCAGAAGAACAAAAACCTTTGTATCCCCGCAAGTCCCGGAAAATAAAGTCAGCACCATTCGAAATTTAGATGGCCGTAAATAGGAAAGAATGCTCATACCCTGAACGCCGCAACACTTACTAGATCGTATATCGGACTGGACCACCGCTTATTTTTTCCTTTTATCGTACAAGCGCATTTTTCACCCACATGCGTATATATGTATGTGACGCTATGGAGTACAACCTCAGTCGTTTACCTACAGCCCCACTAGGCAGCGACTGAATCTTGGGTGTCTGCTGCCTTCTGTTCTAGTTCAGTCCACTTTTGTCAAATATATGTTTATTTATCAAAGGTACGTTGTTCGCGTGATCTATGGGCTTTACCCGAGCCGTCGAGAACTTGAGCGCAATAGCACTCCTACGCAAAATGTGATAACTTAGTCTTTCTAAACGAAAATAGGGTAGATCGATGTGTAGAGCTAGGATGGACACTGTGGGGTGCAGAATATATCAGGGATAAATATGGATTACTGCGGAAGTAATAATGAAATAGCAATTTAAAACATTTCCAGTATGCAACAGACCACCTCAGACCACACCAGCTGGAGCAGAAGTGCTGTGTCCTTCCCTATTTACGGTCATATAAATTTCGCATTGTGACGACCTCACTTTCCGGGACTTGCGGGGATACAAAGGTTTCTGTTCTTCTGGAAAAGCTCCGATGCCATGGTGGGCTTATGGTGGATTAACCCTGCACCCGCTTCTGCTTATTTCCTGTGGAATAGCTCAGAAGAAATGTCGACCTTAGGGTGGATTAGCCCTACGCCTGCTTCTATTGTTTCTTCTGCAAACGCTCAGAGATATATCTGTTAGAGTATGATATTACAGCTCTTACATAGTCTATGGTATTCCCTGTATTTTTCTGATATTTGTAGTATTTTTCCCAGCACTGTAGGTACAGTATTGAGTGAGTTACCTAGTAAGGTAACTGATGCGTAGGTGCTTAGGTAAGCACCCTGTAGCATGCTCAGCTGTGGGTGTGGGAAAGTCTCCTTAGTGTTTACTTTCCTCACACTCACAGGTGTGTAGTTATTTCACAGTTGAATATATTTAGTGTTTATTTTTCTCACACTCACAGGGTGTTTGTCAAGAGTTATTCAACTGTTTCATGGGCCCCAGCTTCTAAACCGGTACATCCAGTTGTCATCTGCACAATCCATCACTTTGCACATCTTTTCTGACAACTTCTACTTGTCCAAAACACTCTACATTGTGTTTGGATTTTATTTTGGTTATATCTCCTTGGATTTTGGCCTGATTTGGTCGCTTTTTGGGCTCACATCTCACCTATGATTGTGCGCATCTTTTGCCCATTTAGGCGTCTATGTCCATAAAAGGAAATATAATCCCACGCTCCAAATCGCTTGTCGTTGCTCAATTTCACTTTTTTGGGCAACTTCATTTTTATCACCCTTGTGACTCACCCTGTCACACCCTGTCACCTCTCTCTCTCCAGTCACACTCTTCCCTCACTCCTCAAGCACTTCACAGTATCATCTGGGTCTGTGCCACGTCATTTTACCTTTTAACATAGTCTTTTAGATACATTGAACTTGAACTGTTGGCATTGTGCTCTTCAGTGGGCCTTTGTTTTTACCTTCCTTGCAATATTATGGTAACCCTGTTGAGCAAGGCGGTGTTACAACTGCTTGTCCAATTACCTAGTTCTTTTTTAAGTTAAATTATTGGTGGATATTGACGTGTCATGGCATCCAGTGATACTTACAAACGTAGTATCATATTGGGAGAAAATAATTATGAGGATTGGAGACATGACGTAATTGGTCTTTTGCATATAGAGAACTGTCTCTCTATTGCCACTGGCAAAGAAAAACAACCTAGTGATACTAGTTTACAGTCTGCCTGGTTGGAACGCTCCAATAAAGCAGCTGGTATCATATGGTGCTCTCTTGGACCTACACAGTGCACCCATGTTGACATTGATGACGGTCCTAATGATATGTGGTCTAAAATTGAAAAGGCACATAATAAACAACTCCCTACAGTTCGTTTTAGTGCCTATAATGACCTCTTTAATATTCGGAAGGAACCTGATGACTGTCTGACTTCATTAATGAGTCGTGTTGACAAGGTTTGTGCACATGTCCAGAACTTGTGTCCAAAGGGGTACACTCTTGCCATGCTGGATGATGAGCTTGCTGCTCTCACTTTACTTCGTTCTCTGCCTGAATCTGACTCTGTGTGGACTTTATCTTTAATGATGAATACTGCTATCACATTCTCTGACGTCAAAACTCAATTTGCATCACAAGAGAGTCTGCAGTCTGCCAGGAGTTTAGAGATGGCAAACAAGATTGTGTCAAAAACTTCCAACACTTCTGGTAAAGTTCCTTGCACATTCTGCAATGGTTCCAGCCACACCCAAGACAATTGTCACGAGTATGCAAATGCACAGAAACAGGCAAAGGCCAGAGTTGAGCAGAAGAAAAAGGAGTATAAAGAAAGAATGGCTGCTAAGGCTGACAAAGCCAATATGTTTGACAAGGTATCAGAGGAGAAGAAATCAGAGAGTTCTGGAAATCCAAGTGTTTCTATCCCTGACTCTACCAATCCATCTTGTGCTCTCCTTGTCACTGCTACTTCTGACTGGACTGCTGACACAGGTGCTTCTTCGCACATGACTCCCCATCATCATTGGTTTTCAAGTTATACACCGTTTCAAACACCTATCCAAGTTGCAAATGGACAAATAGTTATGTCTGCATGGATAGGAGCAGTGCGGTTTAAACCTAAATGGAATGGAAATGTAATAATAGAGTTTGAGAGGGTTCTCCATGTTCCCCATCTCACAAGTAACCTCCTCTCTGTCTTGTATTTGACAAAGAAAAAGAATTTCCATGTTTCTATTTTTCATTCCACCATGTCTTTCTATTTGAGAAAGGTCTTGCGTTTCACTGCCACAGTCAATGAACATAACCAGGCCTATTTGGATGGAATGACAGTACCTATGATGGGTTATGCAGGTCTTGTTACAACCTGTCCCTTGGACTCCACACTTTGGCATCGTCGCTTTAATCATCTCAATCATGCTGATATCCAGAAGCTCCTCAAAGATGACTTGGTTGGTGGGATAAAGATTGACTCTCACACGTCTCCTGATCCTATTTTTGAACCTTGTTTGGCTGGAAAATAGAACAGAGTTATTAATAAAATAGCAACAACACGCTATACTAAACCACTTGCACTCATTCACAGTGATGTTCATGGTCCCTTGCCTACACAAACTGTGGAAGGTTTTTGCTACTGGATCACTTTCATTGATGATGCCTCACACTATGCTTCAATTGCATTACTCAAAAATAAGAGTGATGCCTTTCAAGCATTTAAGCAATTCAAAGCTAAAGTGGAGAACTTGCTTGGTCAGATGATCAAGATATTCAGAGATGACAAGGGTGGAGAATATATGTCTAAGGAGTTTGATACCTTTCTTTCCACTGCTGGCATCAGCCGGCAGCATACTGTGTGGAATGAACCACATCAGAATGGGGTTGCTAAACACTTCAACAGAACATTGGAAGAAGGGGCTACTTCAATTATGGCTGAATCCTACCTCCCTCCCTCATTCTGGGGACATGCTGTCATTCCCATTACTCATGTGCGCAACTGCTCACCTACCACTAGTCTTAGGCATTCTGTGCCTTATACTGTCTGGCATAGTAGGAAACCAGAAGTATCACATCTTAGGGTATTTGGCTGTACTGCTTATGTGCATGTACAGAAGGACCAACATATTGGACTTGGCTCTCACACACAGAAATGTGTCTTTATTGGATATCCTCCAGATTATAAGGGTTGGATGTTTTACAATCCCTTGACTAAGAAGACTATTATTAGTAATAATGCTGTCTTTGATGAGAGAATCTTACTAGGCTTGTCTAAACCTGCCATACCTTCTACTCCTACTACTCCTGATGTTCTTCCTGATACTCCACAATTTGTTGATTTCTTTATTCCTGGACCCTCTAGGTCTATTCAGGTGGGAGCCCAGCCTAATCAGGTGGGAGCTCCACAGGAACCAAATCAGGTGGGAGATGGTCAGAATAATGCTTTGCCTCCTGGTCCTAGTTCCAACTCTGATCCTAAATCTGAACATTCTGAACGTTCACCGAGTCCTCCTCCTCAACCACATCGCAATCCACCCAGAAATAGAGTTCCTCCTAAGCATTTCCAGCAAGTTGACCCTGTTAACATCCACAACTATAGAGAATCTACTCCTGTAGTTGAGTCCAGTGATGAGGCAGAGGATTCTCCACTACATTCTCCTCCTTCAGTTGAGCCTGAGGAAGAAGCCCTAGCTACCAGTGAGGGAGATCTTTACATTGGTGTGGATGAAACCTTTGAGTTTGCCTACAAGGCCAGTGCTCATGATGATGCACTGAGAACTCTCAAAGAGGCCTTATGAAGTCCTGATGCTGATAAGTGGTATGACACTGCATATGCAGAAATGCAATCCCTGCTTGAAAATGGCACTTTTCACCTTGCTAAACTACCTGAGAGTCATAACGCTATTGGCTCTCGTTGGGTGTTTGTGATCAAGCATAAGAAGGATGGGTCAATTGACAAGTTCAAAGCTCATATTGTTGCAAAAGGCTATGCACGGCGACCAGGGTTTGACTTCACTGATACCTTTGCTCCTACTGCCAAATGGGCCACTTTGTGTGCTGTCCTAGCATTGGCTGCACTGGAGGACATGGAACTTGAGAGTGTAGATATCTCCTCTGCATTCTTGAATGGTGAACTTGAAGAGGAAGTATACTTGCAGCAGCCTGAAGGTTTTCACCAAGGTGCTCGTGATGAGTTCTTACTTCTTCTGAAAGGACTATATGGTTTATGCCAGTCACTGTTAAGTGCCGTGTCAGGAACTTATTCTGGAACTATCAGAAAGTCACCGGGAAGTCGGGAACTAGTGGATAGGGTCAGGACGTCGGCTTCAGCTTATGTGCTGTGCCTCTACGCAAACACTGAAAGTCCTTAATTTCAGAAGTGAGACTTATGATGGAAGATATGGATATTCAGAGTTCCAAAGAGTTCCAAATATCGAGCGTACAGAAAGATGGGAGAAGGAATAAGAAACTAAGTTGATATCAGATCTAAGGTAAAGTACAAATTCACGGAAACTAATATAAGTCTTCTCGTTATTGTACTACAAACTAAGACCATAATAAGAGGGAAACGGAAATAATCTTAAAACGGAAATACAATAAGACATATCAGGGAGACAATATTCCGAAACAGGAATATAATAAACAAACGAGTGAATACTTGTCAACAGACAAATTACCAAATGCAGAACAAGGGAAGAATGTGGAAGATACGGTAACTATGATGTTCCGTAGTCAGAGATCTGAAGTCGGATATTGAAACATCCGGGAATGGGTCGTAACAGTACCCCCCTGTTAGGCCAAAATCCCATAGAGGCGATTAGGTACTGAGTGATTGAAGTGACAGCTGATTATTATGTGTTGTGAAATTTACACAATTCTGGAGGTGAGAGTTTCGGCTGTTGTGCTGAGTATAAAAACCTCCAAATATTCGAATTAACGTTTTTGTTTCTTCATCCACAACTTGTATGTCGATTCGTTGGCCAATATTCATCACTACCCCGGAAGATTCAGATACTGAAATTGCCATTCTTCAAAAAATGTCGAAGGTCGCAGAACTTCAACAAAAACGACAAAGGATGGAGGAGTTGAAGCGATGACAGGAGGAGGAGGAAAAAGCCTTGATGCAGGAGTTGAAAGAGGCGGAAGAGGTGGAAAAACGGGAGTTGGAGCAGGCAAAGGTGGAGGCTTAGAAAAAGAAGGAAGAGGTGGAGAAGTTACAGTGGGAGTCAGAGGTGGTGAAAAAACTCAAGGAGATAAGGGAAGGAAAGGTAAGTTCCATCCATAGATTCCGTAGTTTCAACCGATAACTATTGGGTACAGCGAAAAGCCGTGGAGGTGGAGGTAGAGGGAGAGGCTGGACCTTCGAGTCCTAAAGTAAGTGCATCTACAAAAGGCCGATATTGATTAAGTTCCGAAACAGAAGCCAAAGGTCAAGGCTCTGGAACGGATGGAAGTGGTCCATGACAATCTGTGTTATCGATGTTCCATATGGAATATGACGTGTTGGAAACAGAAGGTAAAATGGGGTGGAACTTGCTATCCCTGCGCGGTTCTTAAACTTCCATGCACCCTCGCCTCGAAATGGGTTCCAAAAGGTGAAAAGGCTCAGAAAACTAACGACACGGAAAGTTCGGGAGCGGCCAGAGCTGCGGAAACTGAGGTGCCGAAAATGGATAGTATGGGCATGGAGCTCCTCAAGGACAACATTGACGCGTTAGTTTTTATTGGGACGGAAGTCATGAAAATGCAGGATACACTAGATCACCATAATGAAATCCAGGAAAAAGGTTTCCGTTCGTTGATCTGGAACTTCTGGAGGCAAAACGAATTCCTGGAGAAGGTAATGGTTAGCATCGGTGTTATCGCAGTATCCGAGAGATTTTCCAGTAAGGCATGGGAACAGCCTAATGATCCATTGGCGGAATGTGTCGAAAAAAGATGGGAGTCAGGCAATGGTCACAAAGGTGCGTGATGGTCACAAAGGCGCGTGATGGTCACAAAGGCGTGTGATGGTCACAAAGGCGCATGATGGTCACAAAGGCGCATGATGGTCACAAAGGCGCATGATGGTCACAAAGGCGCATGATGGTCACAAAGGCGCATGATGGTCACAAAGGCGCATGATGGTCACAAAGGCGCATGATGGTCACAAAGGCGCATGACTGTCACAATATGTGACAGTCACAAGATGTGAACGCATGCACAGGCATGAGAGCATTATGTCATCATATATGCTACTGCAGCAAAAACCGGAAATCTCTGGAACATTCCAGTGGCTGCCAAAGGAATAGTAGTTAATAGGTACTAATAATAGATAGAATATTGTAAAATATTCTGTAAGTTTCCAGAATGTTCTATTATGCCAAGAATATTCTATAGTGTCTTAGAAAGTAGTTAGAACCTTCCACAATGCTCTAGAAAATTCTAGAAAATTCCAAATGACATCATTTCTTCCAGAATGACATCATTCAATCTTCTATAATCTTCTAAATGTCTCAGACTAAAATGTATATAAGGAGCTCAGCTCCAGCCTTGAAATATAATATCATCTTTACTACATTTTTCAGCCACATCAGTGTGCCACTGCAGCAAGCAGTTTATTCCATTCCTTGTTAGGCTGTTGGACAAATAAATACAAATACTTAGTCACCTCTAGTTGAGCTGCTGACCTAAGTTAACTAAGGATCCCTTTGTCACCTCTTGTTGAGCCTCTGACAATAGTTCTATCCCCAGGTCACTCTTCTGATCAATCAGGATTCCCTGCCATCTCTTGTTGAGCTTCTGGTATTAATCCTTTATACTATAGTCACCTCTTAATTGAGTATTGATTATTAGTTTTCTTTACATTGTTATTTGTAATCTAAAGACTTCAGTCACCTTTTGTTGAGTAATTTGACTGATTATCACATTGCAAATAATCCTTGTTACATTTCTTGTTATTTGTAATCTAAAACTTCAGTCACCTCTTGTTGAGTAATTTGACTGATTATTACTTTACAAATAATCCCTGTTCCCTTGCTCATTTATTGTGAATCAGTAAAGCATATTCACAAAACATCTTAAAGTGTTTGAGCATAAATAAATACTGAGAATATCTTTGCAAGATCCTAAGACTACATTAAGATCTTGATAAGTTAGTATCACAGTAGACCCTGTAGGTTAGTGTAAATAAAGCATATATTAACCAAATAGTGTTTTATTCTATATCTAATCTTTTGACCTGTTTATAACAAATCTGTGGCCACCGACAAGGGCAAAGGTGTCAAAAATCCTCCACCTATCAAACGACCACACTCGAGGGATCTTACTTCTGAATTTTTAGCAGGTACTATAGATAAATTCATGACACACCTGCTTGAAGAACAAAAAAAAAAGGAACAAGAACCTCCATGGTCAAAAGTCAATGCTCCGGAACCCTTCACGGGTTCCAACCCAAACAAACTCTCTACTTTCCTCATGCAATGTCACTTCAATTTCCATGATTATGCCGCTGCATTCTCCACAGACTCCTGAAAAGTCAACTATGCACTGTCATATTTGTCAGGATCCACGTTGAAATGGTTCAAACCGGCTTTTAGTGGAATTTCCGAGGAAGAGCCACTTTGGCTCGAAAATTGGGAGGCTTTTGTTGAGGAGCTTGAAACCAACTTCGGCCTGTATGACCCAACAGGAGAAGCTGTGAATAGTCTCACAAATCTTCGTATGAAGGACATGCAGTGCATCACAGACTACATCGTCCAATTCAATAATCTTGCAGCTCATTGTCAGTGGGGCGATCCTGCTCTCTGCCACCAATTCTACACCAGTCTGCCGTCCCACCTTAAAGACAAAGTCTCGAAAGGAGAAGATGGCAACCCAAAAACCCTGTCCCGTATGTGCCTCAAAGCTCAAAATGCGGATGCACGTTATTGGGAACATCGCGTGGAAGTTGCCCGCGAGACCTGACTGGATAGCTAACAGTATAAAATTCCGGACTCCCGTGGCAGCTGAGGAAAGTGCGCCTGTCCTGGCCTCCACGGCACCCATGGCCTTCCCAGCACCTGCAGTCTCGAGGACTCCTGTGATCCCTATGGCACCAATAGCTTCCCTGGAACCCACAGTACCTCCGTCCATTTCTCTGATTAATGCTGCAGCTTTTATTAGGGCTTCAAAAATGGATGGGTGTGATGTATTAGCCTTATTTTAATACTATTTTCTGAAAAAGGAGTCCAATGCTCTATCAAAATGTGCAAATACTCAATTTACTGCAAGGTAAAATAATTTAAGTATTTGATATTAATCAGTGGCAGCCTAAATAGACTTAGAACCCCTGAAGTAAAGAGTTTACTTGAATATATGCACCCAACTTCGCAAAGAAGGTTTTGAGAGCTGCTTTTGCAAGCTTGTTCTTTTTCTGTGACAACAACTACTAAAATAAGAATAAGAATTTACTGATTCCGAAGCTAGATTTAACTTCAATACTAGCTAGTTTATATATATTTTATACTATGTATTAAACAGTAGAAATATTTATAAACAGGTCAAAAGATTAGATATAGAATAAAACACTATTTGGCTAATATATGCTTTATTTACACTAACCTACAAGGTCTACTGTTGTCAGGAACCAGGAAACCTGCTGGCCTCCGGGCCCCCGGACCCCGTCCTACATGCTCCCGACCCTCTATATTGTATAGTAACAACCAGAGTTCCCATGGGAGCCCGCATGTCAACTTGTTTATGCCTGACTCTCTGTACGCACCCCACCTGTCTGCACCTATCCCTCCATGTCTCATACACCAGTCCTCGGACTCCGGACTCCACCCTATGTACACCCGACACTCTGTGTCTTATGTACCAGTCACCGGACTCCAACCGGACTCCTGGAACCCATCTAACAGAGCATAGAACCCCGCTCCTGTTATCTGTCTCTGCGTCTCACACACCAGTCATCGGAAAACCCACCAGACTCTACCAGACCTCCTGCACATCAAGCCTGTCTATACCCAACACTATCTTGTGCACCAAGTCACCGGACTCCGACCGGACTTCCGGAACCCCTCTAACTGAGCCCCACTCCAGTTATGGTTAAATGATCTGTCATGATTCGTTCTCTGCTCCCGTTCCGTTCCGTCCCTAATTCCCAGTTTAGTATTTACTTGTTTCGTTTTATGTTTAATAGTTCTGCCTCTCATTAATACCGGATTTGGTATTATTACATTTCACATTCTATATAAGTCTGCTATGTTCATGTACTTAGAATCCAGTTTCAATCTCGAACTAGTTTTCCCCCGAACAAGTTTGATCCTTGAACAGTCTCTAGTCCTCTTGTCTGTCTGCACACTCGATTCCCGGAACTCCCACGGGAACTCCGGAATCTATATCTTCCTGTATGCATTCTGTCAGCTTGAAATATGGACACCCGAATGAGTGTACGAGGGTGCAGCCTATAAGCTGAAGCCAAGTCTATCTCAGTCGTATCACCAGACTTTCTGGTAATTATTCTGATATCACCGTTCCTTGTACTAATAATCCCCGGAACTTTCCCGGGACCTATTACCTGGGGACTCCATGGGACTATTCCCGGAAGCAAGTGTGTATTCGGAATAGTTACCAGAAACCTCCGCAGGACTATCCGTGGAGCTTTGTTCGGGAACTTAACAACTGTGATATGAACTTATCAGGATCTTAATGTAGTCTTAGGATCTTGCAAGGATATTCTCTGTATTTGTTTATGTGAATATGCTTTACTGATTCACAATGAATGAACAATAGAACAAGGATTATTTGTAATGCAATAAACAGTCAAATTACTCAACTAGAGGTGACTGAAGTCTTAAACTACAAATAACAATGTAAGGAAAACTAATAATCAGTACTCAATTAAGAGATGACTATAGTATGAGATTATTTATATATTATTAGTTGATAACCAACAACTCTAACTGAAGTGGAAACAATATATAAAAGATAGCCAACTATTCAATTAAGAAGTGGCAAGGGGGAACAAAAGTCAACAACTCAGATTGAGGTGACAGGGGAACAGCAGATCAGTCAACAGCTCAGATTGAGGTGACAAGGGATCTGATTGGGCCAACAACTCTGATAGAGGTGGAAAGGGTTTCCAACAGCTCAGATAGAGGTGGAATGAGATGTCCAACTGCCCAGATTAGGGTGGAGTAGCCTGCTTGCTGCAGTGACACACACAGATGTGGTGGGTTGATGTGATGATATGATTGATTGTTTTTGGATTATATTCAAGGCTGGAGCTGAGCTCCTTATATACATTTTAGTCTGAGACATTTAGAAGATTCTAGAAGATTGAATGATGTCATTCTGGAAGGAATGATGTCATTTAGAATTTTCTAGAATTTTCTAGAGCATTGTGGGAAGTTCTAACTACTTCTAAGACATTATAGAATATTCTTGGCACAATAGAACTTTCTGGAATCTTATAGAATATTCTACAATATTCTATCTATTATTAGTATCTACTATCTACTATTCCTTGGGAAGCCACTGGAATATTCCAGGGAATTTCCGGTTTTTGCTGTAGTAGCATATATGATTATATAATGCTCTCGTGCCTGTGCATGTCGGCGTCGGAGTTTGAAATGTCATGTGAATATCACATGATTACTTGCGCATTGTGAATAAGCGCTGAGTCGCTGACATATTAATCAAAAAAGAATAAAAAGTAGAAATTCAATAACTTGCTCAATTTATTAGATAAAAATACAAAATAATTTGTATAAATTGAGGATAAATCAAACAAATATTGTACAATTTTATCGTCGCAATATAATTACATTTGAATATTTGTTTTCACAATTTGTTAGGGGAAATTGTTTAAAAATTGGAAAAAACTTAGAAATACATAACAATGGGTCCCAGGTGTTCACTATCAACTTAAAAATTGATGAAGCAACTGGACATTTTTCAACCCTGGTATCTGAATCTGAGCAAGCCACTGACCTAGAAGGCATCCCGGAGAAATATCATGACTTCACGGATGTTTTTAGCAAGTGAAAAGCTGACTGGCTTCCACCTCACAGAGAATACGACTTAAAAATTGATCTTGAAGATGGTGCCCAGCCACCCCTAGGACACATTTACCTGCTCTCGTCCACAGAACTCTCCGCAATCCGCAATTTCCTGGATGAACATTTGTCCATAGGTTTTATCCACCCATCAAAGTCTCCTTTTGGAGCACCTGTGCTGTTTGTCAGAAAAAAGGATGGATCTCTTCGACTATGTGTTGATTTTAGAGGACTCAATGCTGTCACCAAAAAGGATAAATATTCACTCCCACTTATATCTGATCTGCTCGATGCTCCATGGAATGCCTGGATTTACACCAAAATAGATCTCAAACACGCCTATCATTTGGTCTGGATTGCCGTGGGCGACAAATGGAAAACCACTTTTAGAACCCATTATGGTGCCTTCGAGTGGTTGGTGATCCCCTTTGGACTCACCAATGCTCTGTCTGTCTTTCAGCATTTTATCAACTACATTTTCTCCAACATGCTTGATGTATGCATCATTGTTTACTTGGACAACATTCTTATCTACTCCGAGAATCCCGCAGAACACGACAAACAAATCCGTGAAGCTCTCTGGAGGCTCAGACAACATGGTTTATTCGCAAATGGTAACTTTTGACACGGACTCCATGGAATACCTAGGTTTTATGATGGGACCCAATGGACTCCACATGGATGAAACTAAAGTGCAAGTCATCAAAGATTGGCCCAAACCCCGAAAAGTTAAAGATATACAATCCTTCCTCGGCTTTGCCAATTTTTACAGACATTTTATCCATGGATATTCCGACATCACGGTACCCCTTACCCATCTTACGCGTCAGGGTACTCCGTGGAATTTTAATGATAAGTGTCAAAAAGCTTTCAATCTTTTAAAAAATTCTTTTTCTACAGCTCCTATTCTGTCACATTGGAAACCGGACTTCCCGCTCATTGTTGAAATGGATGCCTCAGATTATGCACTTGGAGCCATTTTGTCTATCCAGGACTCCGACGGAGAAGTCCACCCTGTGGCTTTTCTGTCCTGGACTTTTACCGGAGCAGAGCTCAACTACGACATTCATGATAAAGAACTTCTGGCAATATTTTCAGCTTTCAAAGCGTGGCGACACTATTTGGAAGGTTCAGGAGCTCCTATTGATGTTGTAACAGATCACAAAAACCTGGAATACTTTTCTACCACAAAACTTTTGACCCGCCGGCAGGCCCGCTGGTCTGAATATCTATCTGCCTTCAACATGATTATCCACTTTCGACCCGGCCATCTCAGCGGCAAACCTGACACTTTAACTAGACAATGGGACGTCTATCCTAAAGAGGGGAGCAACAACTATGTAACAGTAAATCCACACAACCTGAAACCTATTTTCACAAATCAACAACTTACTGCATCGGTCCGCGCAACTTTCCTCGTCAATCCCATTGTCCATGGAATTATCATTATGGATATTGAGAAGTTACATCAAGATATTCTATTGGCAATTCCACTAGACCCAATTACTAAAGCTCACCTTGACAATCCTATGGACCCCGGTCAACCCCGGTGGTCTCTTGATCAACATGGTTTCATTAGACTTGACGATCACATCTATATACCAGACTCCGACGGCCTCCGCCTCAGGATCCTTCAATACAAACATGATCATCCACTTTCAGGACATTTCGGGTACAACAAAACTCTATCATTAATAAGAAGAGAATATACTTGGCCTGGACTCTGTGGATTCATTAAGCACTATTGTAAATCTTGCACTACTTGTCCCTGCTCGAAATCTCAGCAACACAAGCCATACAGCCTTTTGAAACAACTCCCGGTACTGGAACACCCATGGAATTCTATCTCTATGGATTTCATTGAACACCTACCGGATTCCGAAGGCTTCTCCACCATTCTAGTCATTGTTGACAGAATCTCAAAACAAGGTATATTCATCCCTACTTATGACACAATTACGTCCGTGCAGTTAGAGGAACTTTTCATTATCCACGTATTTTCCAAGCACGGAGTTCTGTCCCACGTGACTTCCGATCAAGGATCAGAGTTCGTGTCTCACTTCTTTAGATCCCTCGGAAAATCCTTGGACATGACATTACATTTCACGTCCAGACATCACCCAGAAGGTGATGGATACACCGAATGCGTCAACCAGACATTGGAACAATACCTCCACGTATATTGCAACTACCAACAGGACAATTGGAAATCCTTGTTACCCCTTGCAGAGTTTGCTTACAACAATGCACCCTCAGCCACTACTGGCATTTCCCCGTTCTTTGCAAATAAAGGATATAATCCAAATATTACAGTACATCCAGAATGAAATCTCGCCTCTGTTCGCACTCAAGAGTTCACCATGGACCTCCATGAGCTCCACGAGGAACTCCGGACTGCAATATTGTCCGCCCAAGAGCAATACCAACATTCAGCGGACAAACACCAGATCCCACCACCAAACTTCAAGATTGGTGACCGTGTTTATGTCAAATCTCAATTCTTCCGGACTACCCATCCATCAAAGAAGCTTGCTGGAAAATATTTAGGTCCATTTGAAATTATTGCACAAGTAGGTTCAGTTTCTTAGACTCTACAGCTTCCAGATAGCATGCACATGGTACACCCGGTATTTCATGTTTCTATGTTAGAACCTTGTACTGCTAACACTATCCTGGAACGCATGCAATCGCTGTCCCCTCTGGTCATCATTGACGGAGAACCTGAGTTTGAAATCTCACAGATTTTAGATTCAAAAATTGATAAGCATTGACGCACTTGTAAACTGCTTTACTTGGTCAAGTGGGTGGGTTACGAGGGCACCAATGAAGAGACCTCATGGACTTTGGCCACGGAACTCGGTAATGCCATGGAAATCGTTACAGACTTTCATACAACTTACCCACTCAAACCTGGACCATTATCATCTCTCTGACTGCACTCTGCAGACCCTGTGTTACCTTTGGACTCATTTTCATTATTCCCTGTCGCCCTATGTCTATCTTTGCTTTTACAGGTTCTGACATGTATTCATGTCCTTAAGCGGATTACCCGCAGACTATTTTATGTTTCACTTTTATGTTTTTTTCACGCTTTACTTTTATGATTCAAACTATTCTTTTATTCTATATTACTTTTTCAGTCTATATTTATGGGACTGTGTTTTTTCCCCGCCTCCTCAGCTACCTCCTCAGGAAGCTCCACGACCTCCGCGGCAACCCCATCCTCATCTGACCCGGCATCCTCGGAACTCCCAATTTGTGGCTCTTCATACACATAGCCACCATACTCTGCCAGGAACCTCCCAAATTCCTTGCGGAGTCCACACAGTTCCTTTGCGACCACTATGTGGACATTGTTGCTCTTCCGGAGCAACTTGTTTTGGGCCTCAATGCCCTCGGCGATCCGTCCCAGGACTTTGTCCAATCCAGAAAACCTGTCTGACCCACTTATGTCTCGTGCCCCAGACCCTGCAGCCTGCTCATGAACTAGTGAGCACCTCACCTTGAGGTGCACGCATTGGTAGCAGCCCGGACCCTGGCCGGACTTTCAATTACACTCCGTGTTCCGGTCATTGCAACCGGAACACTGTGGATCGTTCTGCATCGGAAGACGGACTGGTGCCACCTTCCTTGCCTTCTGTTATTACGGTCAGTTTCCATGGCCATCCCACAGACATGAGGCTTACCTTTTGGGGGCTCTCTGGCTCCCCCTCAGACTCCGACTCCACCTCTGTCGCCTTGTGCTGAAAATGCCAAGTCAAAAAAAAAAAAAAAACAACAAGTTGGAATATTGGGACTTACCTTTCCTGCGACAATTGCAGCTCTGTCCGCAGCCACCCGCACCTTCTCCGCAGCCACCCGTGCAGCCTCCTCATCTCTCTGCCTCTGCCTCTCAGCCTCCTCCACGGCCAATGCTGCCTGGTACTCCCTGTCTAAGGCCTCCTCGGCCTCCCTGGCTTCCTTTTCTGCTTCTTCGCGAAACTGGCGTTGCTCTTCTTGCCGCACCAAGAGTTGGGCTGCACTCCAAGTTGCCCAATGTGCAGTATCCGTGGAAGGCCCGGCAGTTGGCATCATCCGTCTTGGCATTGGCTTTGGTCCCATTTTTTCGATGATGGGGGTAATAAAGAAGAAGAAATTTCTATTTTTTCAAATTTATATATAGGCTCGTCACGTTTGAACCTTACCTTCCAGATCACATGACTCTTTGACACATACGTGTAACTGACATGACTTTTGACACATGTGCATAGCCGACAAAAACCTTATCTAGGTCTAGAGCCTCTTTGGGACTTTGGCATAAAGGGAGGGTACTGTTACGACCGGACAATCCCGCTGGACTCCGGGCACTAACCTGTACACCATCACACCCTACACACACCAAATGTCTGTTTATAGGATTTCCCACCCGGACTCCATTACATCAAGACTTGTTACGTTCGACCTCATTACGACACATATCAGTCACTGGACTTCCCCCAGACTCCGTCTCTGTCTATGTCCATCTTCGTCCCACGCATCAGTCACCGGACCCCGCTCAGAATCCCGTCACCGCTCTAATCAAGCCCCATTCCCGTTTTAGTCAAATGACCTGTCACAATTTAGGACTCCACTCCCACTCCATTTCCCATTATGGGTTATGCTTTGTCATGATTCGGACTCCGCTCCATCAAAAAGAACTTTATTTAGTTTTCCCTGTAGTATGTATAAATACCCTAAGATGTAAAAGTTAGACCCAGTTTCAATCTCTTATGATTTCCACTAAATACAAGTGTAATATTCTCAAGTCATTAGAACTTCTATTCTCCTACTCCTTATTTGCCCTCTCTCTCTTGTTTCTTTTTGTGTTTTGGTAGCCTTGTTAGTGTTGCCCTAACACAACCATTCTGCCCAATTATCCTACCTATGGTTGACAAAGAGGCTGAGATATTGTGTTCACTAGATCTGTAGCATGTTTGTGCACAGACCAGTGCACAGACCATGTATTCTAGTATATAGTTAGTACAGCTGAGGAGTAGATCCCTCATCTGAAAGCCTAGTTATATCACTGGTTTAGCATCTACCCACTCTACTCTTAGTGGCTATGCTCCAACAGTAGGGAGTCCTCATCCTGTAATCACCAGGCTAACAGATTATTCACACACTACCATAATGGCATTGTATCCTTGACTTTCTGGAAATCCAGTAATTAGATCAACAGTGATGATTTCTCAAATATCTTTAGGGATCTGTGTTGGTACAGGCTTTCCTATAGGGCTAGCAGGATATGTCTTGGTCCTGTTGCATCTATCACATCCTTTGGTATATGATGAGATATACCTGGACATTCCTGGCCACAAATAGCTCCTTGATACCAACTCTAAGGTTTTATACCTGCCTGGATGGCCACTGGTATAGGCATCATGATGGAGTTCAACAATTTGCCTTCTGAGCTCCATATTTTTGGCATATAGACCTTCCCTCTAAAGAGATTAAAACCCTGTTCCTCTTCCCATTCATTTGCTTCAATCCTCTTATTTCCTGACTTCTTTAATTCCTCTACTTCCTTAACCACAACCTCTTCCATATCTTTTGCTTGTCTGATCTTCTTAAGTGTTATGACCAGAAAACCCACCAGATTCTGGGCACTACCCTATATGCACCTGCACCCTATATGCACCAGTTATCAGTTTACCGGAATACCCACCAGAACCCAGATGTTGACCCTGTCCATGCCTGACCTTCATTATCTCATGTACCAGTCACTGGAATACCTGAGGCACTTATCCTTGGTACCAAAGGCAACAAAGGAAATCTGTCTTTATTCCAGGATGTTATGACCAGAAAACCCACTGGACTCCAGGCACTACCCTATGTGCATCCACACCCTATACACACCAGTTATCAGTTTACCAGACTCTTTGGAAAACACTGCTATTTACCTTGTTGGGGCCTGCAGGCTCCTACCTATCTATCACTCAACCTCCGACTGATCTCCACCTGACCCCTTGACTTCTGCAGGATTTCCGCAGTTGACCCTCCAACCTCACAACCCACCAACTACTCCCAGACTCAGACTCCCTGGGATTCCCATCCACCTATCTGAAATTGGACGACATGATCTCGCAAGGGCACAGCCTATAAGCTGAAGCCAAGTCCTACCAGCTTTCATGCAAGTTTCTCCAGAAACCCTCTGATAATCTCCACACATGCCCCTTAACAGACATCAGCACTCTGAACGTTGTTTGAGTTGGTTTATCTTGTGTCTGTTTTAACTCTTTTAGGAAATCTTCCCAAGTGGAGTCAATAGTCCCTCTGGTGGAATACCCCTTTACTTTGAGCCTGGCCCAAGGTTCAGTAGTCCCTCCTTTCATGTAAAGATAGTGTAAAGATTATCCTATCAGAGTCATCCTGCATTCTCTTCCCATGAAAGTAAAGGGAGAGTTGTGTGACAAAGGTGTCTGTTTTCTGTTGTGAGCCATCAAAAGTATCTGGAGTGGCTAGCTTGAAAGTTTTGCCTGGTGGGGTAGGTGATAATGATGATGAGAGACTGTCTAGAAGCTGCTGCATCTGAGTAATCTTCTACTATAGAAGGGGTAGGGTTATCTATGGTATCTGGAAAAAAAAGAGAGGTAGCGTCTAATAGGATAGGATGTGTACTGGTCTGCTCTCAGGAGTGTGTATGGAGAATAAAACTAGCCACAAAAGTGCCCTATGTCTGACTACTGTAACTATTGTAAACTAAACAGACTAGCTAACTACTGAACACCCAGTTGTTAGCACTCTGGTTTGTTCCCAGAATCACAAGGATGACTACCTAGATATTTTCAGGGAACTAAAGGCTGCCTTGTACAAGGATCAGCTCCAACAGTTGGTGTTCCTATCTACTAAAGTCACACACACTATAAGGGAGATTTTTTGACAGTACACAGAGCCTGAGAGGTTGATAGGATGGAGGAAAGGGAATTGGATGTGAGGAGTTGTTGAGAGAGAGAGAGAGAGAGAGAGATAAATAGTAGAGTTGTTAAGAGAGTTTCAATCTTCTGTTAGGGCAACACTAACAAGGCTATTAAAATACAAAAAGAAAAGAGGGAGAGGGCAAGATAAGGAGTGGGAGAATGGAAGTTCTAATGACTTGAGAATATCACACTCGTATTTAGTGGAAATCCTAAAAGATTGAAACTGGGATCAAACTATGTATATACATCTTAGGATATTTATACTAAAGGGAGAACTAAATAAAGTTATTATTGAAGGTTCAAACCTTAGAAGAAAAGTAAAATAAAGTTAAGTTTTACATTTGATATGTATAGGTCACATGATTGACATGTGATTGACATTGTGTTGCTGTAAACAATCTTTTGAACCATTTTGCATTCACATCACATGCACTTAGTGCGGTGTCATTTAGGTGACAGCAATGATCTGATCGTGGTTCCCGGCTCCAGAGGCGGGGAAGAATGTGCAGGTGCTGTATAAGGGGTGAAGCTACGTGAACGCACAGGGGACGTGATCGGGAAAGATACTGTTGAGGACACATGTCTGCGGTGTGATGCGGGGGTTGTGGCGGACACGTGAGGTTTAATATTCTTCGATATATGTCCAGACATGCACATTTTGCGACTTTCCCTGATCTTGCTCCTTTTTTCCTGCAGACCTCCCCCGTCAAACTACATAATCATGGCTTACCTATTTTGGACTAGCATTCTCCTTCGGGCTTGACCAGGTCTGACTCCGCTTCAGGATGGTGATTGTGGTGAACGTTTATTGGTATATCCTGATTTCCCTCGTCTATTCCCGTTCGTATTCACTTCATTCTGACCATGTTGTCAAATTCATCTGTCTTGCCACTTTTCCCCGCTCCCTCCCATTCCATATCTCTCGCCCTTCATTTCATCCTACATTCCCGCCTCGCTAACTCCAGCCTCTCCCGTACCAAAGCCCTGTGTCCCTCCCAACCTTCAACACTGCCCCGGTCACAGTCATTCGCTACCGGTTGTTGTCAAAAGGCACTATTTACTCCTTGGAATAGTGGCAGAGAGACGGCTGTCACGTGGTTGTTTGGACAGATGGAGGATCCCAGCTTTTGGTTGATGGTAGACATCTTTGGACCTGAACCGTCTGCGGAGTAGATGGCTATGATGTAGGATATGATATTTGTGAGTTACGGTGAGTAGCCACACGCATATACGCACATGCCCATATACACGCACATACCCATATACACGCACATACCCATATACACGCACATACCCATATACACGCACATACCCATATACACGCACATACCCATATACACGCACTATATACACGTCTTCTAGGAACATAATAATGAACATCTTACGACCAAGCCCCACTAAAGAACATCTGATTCAGGTCAGCGAAAGATCGATTGGATATTATTTTCTAACTTGCAGCTTTACAAGACCGACAGAGGTACCAGGAATATAATTCTCCAGATTGTTCATAAATGGTGGGAAGACGGTTCCTTTGACTAGCAAGCGGCGCGAAGTACAATATGCGCTACTCATCAAACCCAGAGTCTATTCCTTTTGCATGCAGAGATCTTTCCGATTCAAGTCAGTGTGTTGAGTGTATGATGATTAGAGTCAATGAAGTACATTGTAGAGAACCAATAGAATCTGGGATTTACGCACGGGAACGTAAGTAAATGAAAAAACAGTCTACTTTACTACAATAAATGTATTATTTTAATTTTTTCTGGGACTTCACATGTAAAAGAGGAAGAGAAAGGATGCAGCGGGCATGACCAAATGAAGAAACCACGGTATAAGCCCGCGACTGAGTATGGATAATGTCCACAGGGTCTGGCGTTGAGAATATGAAGTAGAGGTGAATTCACAGGGCTTAAATTCTCTCTCCTCTCGGAATACATTATAAAATTGATGGAGAACCAAATTTTTGAACCTGCGTTGCGGATATTATATGTTCTGGAGAATGCTTTGGGCACTTTCACAATTTGGAATATGCATGAGAGTGGGAATGTTTATCGCCCTCAGTGTGGAGGACAAGGAATTCCACAGTACATATTTCAGTATTGTTAATATCCCCTAAACGTCATGATTGTCCGATTTGGAAAGTTCCCGAAGACTTCGTTAGAATATTTAAAATCTTCCCTACACTTTCAAAAATTTGGTCTTTCTCATGAAATCTGTCCATTGTTCATGCATGGTAGAGAATCACCCAAGTTCGAGCATTTGAGCCTCAGGGCCGCATGTTTAATATATCTGGGTGATTAGAGAGTATTTTCAACTAATACATATTAGCAAACTGAATGGTGTTCCTGATATTATGTGTTTCCAGCCGTACACCTCGAAATTTTGGGCTGATAATGACTGCCTCGGGAATGTGTCTCCAGCCGTACACGTGCTGCAGCTTCCCCTGTTATCTTTGTTGTACATTCGACGAAGTTTGTGCACGTGTGCTGGGTATCTACAAGACTTGGTTAGCAGTGGTGGTTCTTGCTTCATCTCTTGGCCTAATCTTGGCTTTCTGTTTCTTGAAGATATCCCCAACAACGATGGTAGGCTCACTTTGGATAAATACCTTGCTTCGGGGCTGCAACCAGGTCAAACACTGTTCCGCATGAAGCCCGCGTCCACTCAAAGTCCACACATTCACAGGTCAAGATTGCTCCCAGCCAGATGCCTTCTTCCCGGGTTCATGTCGCACAAAGGGCGCCCTGTCGTTCTGAGTACTGCATCGTGCATATACTGATCGGAATGGGAGGTGGTGGTGCGGATGAAGGTAGTGTGTTTTTTGATGACGAGAAGGCTGCGAAGGCAGAATGTGGGAACATGAAGGAGTTGAAGGCGTTGGCACAGCTGTATCTCCATGCACCAAACCAAATACTTTCTCAAGGTTTCCGCAATACTAACGACTACTCGTTAATATGCACAGTTGTGTGTGAACCCTCCAGAACTCTATGACTACCAACACGATGGCATTATAGAATAATCTTTCGTCACTTGTAGTTATATGGCTTTCGGGTGTGAATATCCTACATTGATTGGTATCTTCGAAATAGGTAGGGGAATTTATTTGTACCAAGCTGATCTCAAAATAACATAGGACTATCTTGTTGCTTTCGTGACTTGGAATATTTCCACTTGATGGGTTTTAGTGAGAACCCCCTTCCCCTTGAAAATGCTTGCGGAATTATCAAATTTATAACGATATCACCATTTCATACATTTTCAACCCGAGTCCTACGGCTTGCGCTCATCTATCTTCCTTGATTTTCTCGCATTGCCAGCAATTGTCTTTCAGAGTCGTTTCACAAAGAATAATCAGCATAATGCTTTGATAAAGAATTATGCCTCCTTTCTTCCAATTGAAGAGATCCCACTTATATTGCTGACGTGCTAACGACGCGATCTAGTACTGATTTTAAAATTGAACTATTGAGTTTTATTAAGGATCCACCGGAGGTATCGACATGTGCCTCCCGTGCTTTGATAGAGACGGCGTGGGGAGGATGCGAGGCGATGCATGTACAGCATTCTGGGATGCTAGGGCATATGTGTGGTCTGGACGTCAGTAGAATGAAAGAACCGAACCTGAACGAGCGAAGACGTTGTTTTTTTTTGTTCGGTGAGCACGGGAGCATGAGTTGGAAAGTGGATAAAAAAAATCAAAAAATTATTATGCAAAAGAAAGACAGGTGTCAGTTTACGAGAAGGGGCAAAAAGGTGTCTAATTCAGTTTTCCAAATGGGGATCCAATTTCTACCCGAAGTGATTCTAAAACCAAACACGGCCGAAATAACATGTTCGTCACCTGTAGAGTGATAAACGTCTGAAGGGATGGTGTAATAAATCATTTTCCAGCTCATAAAATCACTTAGGGCTTTCAATTAAGCTTTGAGACACTGTTCCTTGATAAAAGAAGTTCTGCAGTGTACATTCTGCTCCGAATTTAAGGTCACATTAGATACTCTCAGTGTGTCTCGACGAAAAAATACAACAATGGGGTACACATAATTAAAACTAAGTAATTCATAGGTCCACTTGCTACCAAATCAGCCGTTCATGTTCTCCTAACCTGTGCTCGAGAGGTCCTTTGTCCTACTGTATTAGCAGCAACTTGGTGAACTATTATTAGGTGGCTCACCACTGCTCTTGTTGTGGATATGGACAGATACTTAGGGCTTCCGATATGGGATGGAGTTCTGGGCTACTGCTATACATATTAAATGGAATTAGAGTCATGTGAAAGTGTGTGACTTAGTTTGTTGTACGTCATCATGATGAAGCAGAACACGATTCTTTTGCTAAACCTCCTAATGTCATGATCCATGTTATACTTCAAATTTCAAACGCCAAATCACATCACAAAAATGAAGGGGAAAGCCCAAGATCTGGTGAAATTCCAAGTTATGCCTACTTGTTGCAAGGTGGAATTAAAGCTCTGGAAGAGTTTCAGAAAATACAAAAAAAAGTCTTGGCTAATCACCGTATTCTTTTAAACTACAATTCTTCAGCAACACTTCCTCAAGCCACTCTAAATGCTACCATCTTTTCTCTATTTCCATCAGAGAAACACTTTTGGCTTACATACCCCAGTAGGCTTGATATTCAAGATTATATTTGTATATCACCACAAGACATCCCTCATGTGACTCCAAAGCAAATTCAAATCACTCCAAATGCATCTAGTACATTCAAAAGACAAAATAGCAATCAATCTCATATATCAATCCAATCTGATGAGGATGATGAGGCATCCTATCCCCAACAGAAGTATTCTCAAAGATATCTTCAAAGAGTAGAGTCTTATAGTGAAGGCCAGGTGGTCATTCATAAAGCAAAGCCCACAAGACTCCCAAAATCTATGTCTATGCCTGCCTTATCTCCCATACCTGAGATTCCTGGGATAGGTTCTAACACTTCATTATTTCCAATCTCATGTCGCTGTGGACATACTGGTGATGGTAATGAGGAAGCAGCTCAAGGGTTTACCAATGACTACATTCACTGTGATGAATGTGATAAATCCTAATCCTAACCCTAACCCCTAATAACAAAGTTTTTTATAGATAATATTCACTTTTAAGAGCATATAACATAATATAAAGCATTTCACATATAGTATTTGACATTTTTTAGTGCCTCTCATCCACAAGTACAGTTGTTTCAGTGTCATGGCACTTGCTAATTAGGAAGGTAACTGCCACGACATGCAAGTTTTTCGTGTAAACCTAGAACCCATGTCATTTAGAAGTTATATTTTATTATTTAAGACTTTAATAAGTTTATTTGAGAATTAATACCACTCAAGGAAGGGCTAAAACTAAGTATGTGCCAATTAAAGTGGTGCACAAGGTATATTTCAGCAGGAAAATGTACACTAGATGTAACAGTGCTCATGTTTTGATGATATAATGTCAAATATTATTTTATTTTGGTAATTTTCAATACAAAATTGACGAAGTATCTACTGATTTTGAAAAAAGAAACATGTCGCGGCACTTGCGCGGCAGCGCGACACCCTGCACGGCACTTTCCTATAGCCCAAATTCGGCTGTGGTCAAATGTCACCTGGACCCCCATCCCACTATCACAGACCTACCCTCCTCTGAAACCGTCCCCAGGACCGATACTGCGCTTGATCGGACAAAATGGTGAGAGTCCTTTAACAGTTCAACAATGGCGGGAATGACAGACGCAATGGCCGCTCGAAATTCGGCGGTGGTCAAATGTCACCTGGACTCCCATCTCAGTATCACAGACCTACCCTCCTCTGAAACCGTCCCCAGGACCGATACTGCGCTTGATCGAATGAAATGGTGAGAGTCCTTTAACAGTTCAACAATGGCGGGAATGACAGGCGCAATGGCCGCTCGAAATTCGGCTGTGGTCAAATGTAACCTGGACCTCCATCCCAATATCACAAATCCTACCTTGTTCTTAAACATTCACCAAGACCAATACTGCCCTTGATCGAACGTAAGAGGAAGAGTCCTTGAACAGTTCGACAATGGCGGGAATGACACCCGCAATGGCTGCTTGAAATTCGGCTGTGGTCAAATGTCAGCTGGAATCCTATCCCAATATCACACACCGCACCTGGCTCTGAAACCTTCCCCAGGACTGAAACTGCCCCTGTTTCAACATCAGAGTCAGAGTCCTTCAACAGTTCAAAAATGGCGGGAATGACACCCGCAATGGCCGCTCGAAATTCGGCTATGGTCAAATGTCAGCTGGAATCCCATCCCAGTATTATAAACATCACCTTGCTCTGAAACCTTCCCCAGGACGGATACTGTGCTTGATCGAACGTCAGAGTTAGAATCCTTCAATAGTTCAACGATGGCGGGAATGACATCCGCAATGGCCGCTCGAAATTCGGCTGTGGTCAAATGTCAGCTAGATACCCATCCCAGTATCACACAACGCACCCTGCTCTGAAACCTTCCCCAGGACCGATGCTGCTCCTGTTCCGACGTCAGAGTAAGAGTCCTTCAACAGTTCAACAATGGCGGGAATGACACCCGCAATGGCGGCTTGAAATTCGGCTGTGGTCAAATGTCAGCTGGATTCCCATCCCACGACCACACCCACCTTGCTCTGAAACCTTCCCCACCACCCATACTGTCTGTGATCCAGCGTAATAGTGAGAGTCCTTCAACAGTTCAACAATGGCGGGAATGACACCAGCAATGGCCGCTCGAAAATCGGCTGTGGTCAAATGTCAGCTGGATTCCTATCCCAGCATCACAACACCGCACCTTGCTCTGAAACCTTCCCCAGGATGGATACTGCCCTTGATTGAACGTAATACTGGGAGTCCTTCAACAGTTCAACTATGGCGGGAATGACAGGGGCAATGGCCCCTCGAAATTCGGCTGTGATCAAATATCAGCTGGATTCCCATTCCAGTATCACACACCACACCTTTCTCTGAAAATTTCTCCAAGACCGATACTGCCCTTGATCGAATGTAATGGTGAGAGTCCTTCAATAGTTCAACAATAGCGGGGTTGACAGGCGCAATGGCCGCACGCCATTTGGCTGTGGCTAAATGTCAGCTGGACTCCTATTCCAGTATCACACATCGCGCCTTGCTCTGAAACCTTCCCGAGGACCGATACGGCGCTTGATTGAACGTCAGAGTTGGAGTCCTTCAACAGTTCAACAATGGCGGGAATGACACCCGCAATGGCCGCTCGACATTCGGCTGTGGTCAAATGTCAGCTGGATCCCCATTCCATTATCCCACACTCCACCTTGCTTTGAAACGTTCCCAAGGACGGATACTGCCTGGGATCCCAACGTCAGAGTAAGAGTTTTTCAACAGTTCAACAATGGTGGGAATGACACCCGCAATGGCCACTCGAAATTCGGCTGTGGTCAATTGTCAGCTGGATTCACATCTCAATATCATATACCGCACCTTGCTCTGAAACCTTCCCCAGGAGCGACACTGCCCATGATCGAACGTCAGAGTTAGAATCCTTCAACAGTTCAACAATGTCGGTAATAGTCTGGGAAATGGCGGTTCCAAAAGCGGCTACTAACAGTTTATCGATCCTGGCGTTTGACGGGGAGTTCGTGCACATACCAAACATATGTAGGGCACTGACCACCGTCATCAGAGCGAACTTTCCTTTTTGCTCCTTGAGGTCAAATCTGGATAAGGTGAGGTAGAAATTCCGCGCTTTAAAGTGGAATGGAAATTAGTCAATGTATAATACATGACCTGTCTTCACATACATGTTATTGCGCATTGAATGATCCTGATGGCTTCATGACGCGAAATAGAGTCAGTACTATGGAAGAGATCCACGGTGGACGACAGTCGACGGCCAGAGAGGTCTTGTATATCGGGCAGATTTGCTTGATTACCATGAAAGTGATCAGAATCACATATAAAAAAAGAGGGAATTGGCATGCGTTGAAGTGGGATGGAAAGTGACTCAGGCAACGTTGGTTGCGTGTCGGCCGACAATCCTACCGCCACACATATGGCAGCCCTGACGAGAGGGAGAAACCACCCTATGGAGATTTAAGAAAGATCCCTCATGAATATTTATTGAATTACCATGCTCTGAAGCCTTCCCCAGGGCCGATGCTGCCCTTGATCGAACGTCAGTGTCAGAGGCCTTCAACAGTTCAACAATGGCGGGAATGACACCTGCAATAGCCGCTTGAAATTCGACTGTTGTCAAATGTCAGCTGGATTCCCATCCTAGTATCACACACTGCGCCTTGCTCTGAAACCTTCCCTAGGATCGAGACCGCGCTTGATCGAACGTCAGAGTCAGAGTCCTTCAACAATTCAACAATGGCTGGAATGACACCCGCAATGGCCACTTGAAATTCGGCTGTGATCAAATGTCAGCCGGATTCCCATCCCATTATCAGACACCGCACCTTGCTCTGAAACATTTCCCAGGACCGATACTGCGCCGGATCGAATGTCAGGATCAGAGTCCTTCAACAGTTCAACAATGGCGGGGATGACACCCCCAATGGCCGCTTGACATTCGGCTGTCGTCAAATGTCAGCTGGATTCCCATCCCAATATCACAAACCGCACCTTGCTCTGAAACGTTTCCCAGGACCGCTACTCCCCTTGATAGAATGTAATAGTCAGAGTCCTTTAACAGTTTAACAATGGCGGGAATGACACCCGCAATGGCCGTTCGAAATTCGGCTGTGGTCAAATATCAGCTGGATCCCCATCCCAGTGTCACACAAAGCACCTTGTTCTGAAACCGTCCCCAGGACCGATACTGCCCCTGATCGCATGTCAGAGTAAGAGTCCTTCAACAGTTCAACAATGGTGGGAATGACACCCGCAATGGCGGCTTGAAATTCGGCTGTGGTCAAATGTCAGCTGGATTCCCATCCCACGACCACACCCACCTTGCTCTGAAACCTTCCCCACCACCCATACTGTCTGTGATCCAGCGTAATAGTGAGAGTCCTTCAACAGTTCAACAATGGTGGGAATAACAGCCACAATGGTCGCTCGAAATTCGGCTGTAGTATCACACACCGCACCTTGCTCTAAAACCTTCCCCAGTACCGATGCTGCTCCTGTTCCGACGTCAGACTAAGAGTCCTTCAACAGTTGAACAATGGCGGGAATGACAGGCGCAATGACCGTTCGAAATTCAGCGTGGGTCAAATGTTAGCTAGATTCCCACCCCACTATCACACACCGCACCTTGCTCTTAAACCTTCCCTAGGACCGAAACTGCGCTGGAGCAAACGTCAGAGTCAGAGTCCTTCAGCAGTTCAACAATGGTGGGAATGACACCCAAAATGGCCGCTCGAAATTCCCCTGTGGTCAAATGTCAGCTGGATTCCCATCCCATTATCACACCGCATCTTTCTCTGAAACCCTCCCCAGGACTGATACTGCACTTGAACGAACGTCAGAGTCAGAGTCCTTCAACAATCCAACAATGGCGGGAATGACACCCACAATGGCCCCTCGAAATTCGGCTGTGGTCAAATGTCAGCTGGATTCCTATCCCATTACCCCACACCGCACCTTGCTCTGAAAACTTCTCCAAGGTAGATACTGTGCGCGATCGAACCGAATAGTCGGAGTCTTTCAAAAGTCCCATCATTTTGGGAATGACACCAACGCTCCCAGTTGGGAATCTAGCTACAAACCGGTGAATGTTTAATCATTCTCCTCCCAACTTGGCATTTTCTTACCACATTCCAATAGTAATCGTTATGCTATGCTCTCAATAGTATAAATATTTTACATGTACAGTAGTTAGCCTCAGTTTCAATCTCTTAGGAATCCCACTAAAACAAGTGTGATCTCCCCTGTCATTGAGTTATCTCCTCTTCACTTCATATTTCTATATTATATCTTGTGTTTGGTAGCCTTGTTAGTGTTACCCTAACAGCTCCTATGTTAGAGTACCAGATGATTACAAGGATATGAACAATTGTAGGGGCTGAAAGAATAACAATATAAACCAAGTATTGGGGTCACAAGGCAGTGGCTCTGTAGTCCAAGGTCCTGATGTTGGGATCCCAGAAAGGTTATCAAGGTAAGGCCAAGTTGTGGGGACCTGAAAGGGCAAGGATCAGTTAGTACAATAAGAACTAAAGACAATACTTAGCTCAATTGACCAGAGGGCAAAATACTAAGAGTTATAGGGTAAAGAGTCATAGCTGGCTGACAATATCTTTGAGGATATTAGAGAGGGAGTAAGGTGGCTGAAGACTAAATAGAGGTAATTTAAGTTAATATTAAAACTGAAGAATAGTAGCATACATGGTAGGAAACTTTATACTAAGGTGTAATGGATGAGCAGAGATCTGATCAAGGAAGCAAGAAGTAGTGATGGGTCAAAGGAAGCATGGGAAGGAGTAAGAATCAGACTAGAACTAAATACAATGTAACAAAAGTATTCTACAGGGTATGAGATTGCAAATAACATGTTGAATTTAGGCTCACGCACTCCACATTACCAAGTCCAGACGGCTACACCACACTGTACCCGGTTATACCACACCGTACACGGATACACGAAGCTGCATCATTCCTGCCCAATATATGGTCTTACTACCATCATTTCCACACAATATAATCATGTACTATTTAATCCCAGACACTCAAGACTCATACCTCAGTCGAGTCACTACTTTGTGTCGACTGAGGTATGTTATCACTACTTATTGTTGTTTCACATTTTCTTACCTAATGTAACATAGCATATTTGTTATAAATATAGTCGAGTCACTACTTTGTGTCGACTGAGCGTATTTGTTACATAACATTTACACATAGAACAGGTGACAGGAGAGCATCAGGATGGAGACAAGATGGGACAATGAAAAGGGAAAAAGTGTCAGGGTGCCATGGGTAGTGACACCATGGTCAGAGGTACTGATAGTGAGATACCAGAGGGTAGGGAAGGTAAAACAAGGTTGCAGGGGGCCAAATGATTGGGATCATAACACTTTCCAAAACAACAAAACATTGGAATGATTCTTTGAGCCACTGTATGAGGTTCAAGCCTTTTGAGGTTTTCCAGATTGTACTTTTGACTCAATTTCTCGTCAAGTTCTAGTCTTGGGAGTAATAGTGTGTTTGCAGCGCAGCAAGGTGGTAAGTCCGAGTAACCTTCATTATATTCTACAGGAATAGAAGAGTTACGGAGCCATCAAAAGTGCGCGCGGTAGGACAAACATATTTATATCTGCGAGTCTGAAAGATGACAACTCACCACCATGCATATGTCCACAGTCAGCAAAGTACTTCGTGATCAGACTGTTCGTCCACCAAGTTTTCACCCAGTTGATAGATCCGGTATACGCATCTAAGCCACAATGCAGGAAAAGGGCGAAGCGGCCCCAGTTGTACTGGCTGGTATTGTCTTGCAGCCCAATAGGGCCTTCTTTTGAATTGACGATATTTTCTTGTTAAGATGCCTGTGTCTCTATTATGTACCCGAGTATAGCAGACTCTCGCATTGCGCAGGGTACATTTATTGATGTAGCTACGCATATAAACGCTACGAGCAATAGACTTCTCAAAGGGGAACACAATTTAAACATTGGAAGCAATGAAATAAGAAACAAGGGCATAGTGGGACAATGGGAGCCAAAAGAACCAAGGGAACAGGTAGCGAAACGAACTTGGATAATGCTCGAAATTTAACATTGCGGACCTCGACTGCACGCGGCTTCGACCGTCATCAAAAGAAATTCACAACCTCCTTAATTTGTTAGCCCATATGTCTCCAAGGCATGTGCTCGTGGTTGCTTGTGGCTGCTGGGTACTGTTGATAAGCAGTGAAAGACGGCGACGCTCATTGACCTCCTATATTTTTAGCCCATTATTTCTGGTAAATATCTAATGGTGACATCCACTCACCTGGACCCGAGAGCACTGTAATTCATTCTCAAGCTGGCGTGTGACACTATCGAGCACGGATATTCGCTGAAGGATGTCGGTGGTTCCCACTATCCAACAGCTAGGGAACGTTTTTTTTTTTCGTCGGATAGCTCCGGACGACCACCCGCTGTCTGTATATTCTTGCGAGAACGAGTCCAGTTGATATACAAACTATGGGTTCCATCACCAGGCCACAGATATGTTCTGCCAGATAGAGGACCACAGTCCCGGACGAGCGTTGATGGCCAGAAACGGTAACCAAAGTATCACACCCACTTCATCCAGCTTCGTCTATATCGGAATGACAATGTAAAGAGCTGTGTGGTTGGGTAGAGGGAGAGCGTTAGCTCTCCGCGTGTGCGTGGGAAGACTCGCCGCTCGGGAGGGCAGGTATTCATTACGCATTAAACAGCTCCTGACATTGTCTAATCCTATGTAATGTGATCAAAATATTACTCCGAAACCGATGATTACTGTATTAATGTCACTGCCTTTGAGAAAGGGTCAGGGTGGGTGGGTAAATTAATTAGATGAGAGTTATAGATGAATTATAAGATGTCAGAGAGTGAAAAAAGAACTAAAGACTGTGGGATGACAGCGTCGTCGTAAGAGAAAAAAGGCGTGGTATTGCTTCATACGCTCAGCTGGACGTTGAGTGCCGAACTACTCCCGGCAAGCTAGGGATCGTGCGGTACTATTCTCATACTGGAAAGTCACCCACTCACGTTCTTCTCTAAGTTGTAAACATTACCGCATAGTTCTCTAATAAAAATTACGATATAATACAGATCAATATAATTTCGTCCGTGAAGTTCATCGAATCTGCGCTCAAGAAGGTAAGAACGTCTAGAGGCCGATAATATATTGAAACTGTAGTCATAATTGGGATGATTAGATCGTAGACAGCATATAGAACAATTAATCAATAAAACATGCTGTTTCCAGATATGGATGAAGGTGGAATGGAAATCATTGCCTGATGCTATGCACCTGCACGGGTTGTTTTAACCCGCGTTTTTTTCTCCGCCTTGGGCATTTTTGTTTTCCGCTTTTCTCTAGCAGCCTCTTTTACGGCTTTTTTCCGCTCCTAGAACAACCCAGAAAATGAGCACTGAACAGTTGGGAACCATGTTTAATACCTTTTTAGCGTCCTTATCCTCATTCCTATGACCTCTAGGTCGACGATCCTGGATTGTGGCATCTTCTCGCCCCTCTTCTCCGGAACTATACTGGTCATCCTCTTCAACGTCGTCATCATCCGTATTATCTTGACTGTCAGCTCCCAATCCAGAGACTTCCTCTGGGAAACTATTGATTGGTGTATTTATCTGCATATTCTTTAAACCGTCTGTGGCCCCGACGACCCCAATTATATTTGAATATATTAGGCTCTCGCCTCTACCTCGGGAAACTAGGTCAACATCCCGTTCCGGGTCATACACTTCATTCAGAGTCCTCGGGATATAGGATTTCAGAAACACTTTATCGTCCGCATGCTGCTTTTCCTTTGCGAGCTCGTGAAACTCATCTTCATCATTGTTATTGATGCCTTTCGCCTTTCGCGAGTGTTTCCGCAAGGAGTGTTTCTAACCATGCTGCCGCTGCTGCGTCCTCGTTTACACCCTTGCCAATCACGAACTCGAAGGCTCTCCGGAGACCAATGCACTGCACACCTCTTCGTCCAAAAAACTCTTCCACGTTTTTAAGATCTGTCCGGAGAAAATCGAAAGCAGATGGGTGGTCTTGTTCGACACTTTGGCCGACATCGATGATATATAGTTGCGATTCGTGGTAGAGTATGTCATATTCTGACAAATCAGCATGCACCAACTTACACTGATGAAAAATTTTCCGGACAGTCAGTAAAAGACCCTTGTACAGGTTTGAAAACTGGTCTTCAGGAATATCGGCGCCTTTTAGACGACGGGATGCCCTAATATAACGTTATAATTTAAGCTGAAAGTGAGCATAATGCTCACCATCCATCCCTATCTCCCAAAAAGGCCATAACGAGGACGTTTTCACGCACTTCGATAGGTTCAGGACAAGGAATCCCAGCAGTCACGAGACGTTTCAAATTTCGCATTTCCTTTTCTGCCCATAACCTGACCATCTTCCTTGGGTTGTGTTTGCTGTAGCCACGTCGAAAGCGGCGTTCGCCACTCACGTACCGATCTCGGTCTTTAAATATCAGAATGGAGGTCTTAAAAATCTTGAGGGCGACATGGGTCCTCTCGGGTGTGTACGCATGATATACATTAGCCTAATGATTTTATATTGTTCAACAATCGGATTTAGAGATTAAAACAAGCTAGTTACCTCTTTTCCTGTACTGACACATCCGTTGACCTCACTAATTAGGCCCCTTCCGATCATCTTAAATAGAATCAGTCTAGTTCGGGGATCCAACACTTGTTCATTAGTTGCTCTATCCGATTTGTCCTTCATATTTCCACGCTCGCTCGGGCCTTTCTTATTGCTGGATATACCCATGAGACCGTACGGCTGGTCGATTTGGGCCAGACGAGACGAACACTTTGATAAAGCGACAAGCTGATCTGAAGTTTTCTGTGGTATCGAGGGCGCAGATGCGGGAGCACGTAAACGGTTTACAGCCGGAAGAGGGACGATACGGGTTGGGACAGCGATGGAATTGGCTACACTGGAAGCAGGTGGGTCTGATGTTCCAGAACGGGCAGCGACATGTTGTCGTAGACGATTATATTGTTTTGTAAAGTCTATAATTGTTTTCAAAGTCGAGGTAAAAAGAGTGGAGCCATAAAGTACACACCTCGTTCGGCTATTTCCCAGTCTTCATCGTCCACACTTGTTAATCTGTTTGTCTCCCAGTAATCTTCATATTCTTCACTCTCTAACACTTCATTGTCGGCTTCCTCTTCTTCAGACCAGTCCAATATTTCCTCATCAACGAAAGCCTGTCCTTCTCGAGGATCGAATGCCGGTGCTTCTGTTAGTGTAGTTGATGTTGTGACGGTGGATGTTGACGTCCTGGGTACAGCTAATTGATCTGCTGCCACTGGTGTATCCTCATCTGCATCGTCAAACTGTCCGTTTACGATAATTTCGACAACAGGATATGTCATTTTTGGGATTGGTGTCGATTGCTTACTAATACGAGAGATGATCGTTTCCACCTGTATACCTAATCTTGAGGTTCGTTTCTGTCCTCAAACTAGATCTAGCACCGGCAAGCATACCAGAGCAGTCCCAAAAATATATACCAGCTTGTCTACAGTAAGTACTAGGTGATAAAATACTAAACATTTGGGTGGGAGGCACATGAAATAGGAAATAGGGATCCAGCCGTACTAACACAAAGCTATCGACCAGATTGAGCTTGAGTAGGAGGTACATACGAATGGTAAACAGCGTATGGTTGCGGCACTGGCGATGACCTGCCAGGCGTAGACGGTCCTGCTCTCCTCAAATGAGCTGGCAGCGTTGCAACGGTCTGATTTTGCCCATATCCCTGTGCCCAGCCATTTTGTTGTGCTTGTTGAGGCTTCGCCGTATTACCAACTGCACGGGACACACTTGTCTGAGCACTATAAGATCCATAGTACGATGATGTTGCGCCTGCTTTCTGACCGGTAGACGGCTGGTAATTGAACCACTGGCCATACGTTTGAGGATAGCTACATGGATACTGTGGAGTTCTACCTGCCGTCTGGCCGCTTTGTAGATAGGCGTTGGGATAATACGTGCTCTGAGAAGCTGTCGGTGTCTGCGTGCCCGGGCGTTTCCCTGTCTGCGAATTCTGGTAGGGATAAATGGGCGGGCGATATTGAGCACCGGAGGGATAGCCTGGAGTGGCATAGGCTGGCGTCGTTGGGGTTGCAGTGATCGGCTGAGTGCTGACTTGGGAAGCACCCGCTTTGACATATACTGTGGCGTCATCGCGGAGAGCGGTTTTTCGAGTTTCATCCAGTGTGCCCTGCCATCCTGCCGCCGGCGCTGAAGGAAGAGTTGCATGCAATGCTCGCAATACTGATGCGGGTGGAATGAGTGGGGGTTGGTTTGACGCATCGGATTCAGATGGCGAGAATCGAGGTCGCAATGCAGTGAGCAGGGTGAGAGAATTCATGATCTCTTGTGCTACGGAAAGTTCTATCTATAAGTTATTTCCACAAGGGTTCAAAATAGACATACCAAGTTTCCATTCTTCAGTATCCACCTTAAGTTCTTGGTCTTCACTTTGTAACCGGACCATTTGAAGACCGTTAAGATGATTCAATGTACTTGCATTCTTCTGCAATAGCTCAGCGACACCTTCCTCCACCTGCAACAGTTGCAACGCTTCCTTGAAGGCATCCACATCTTGGGCTGGAAATAGACTTGAGAAAATGTCGTCAAGGACTGGTCGATCATGTTCCCTTGACTTCTCTTTCACGGAAGTATCTGCCGTATCGATATCCACAGACTGTTCGGCTTGTAACTGAGCCATTAACTTCCGTCTCCTTTCTTTAATCTTTCGTTTGTCTATGCGACCCATCAACACTTGACCAAGCCCCTCTCTACCTACTTCCGCCCCTTCTGAGTCGAAAGCTGGGGCAAACGATGTGTATGGACCATAGTCTAAAAAGGTGCCTGAGCTGAGCGACCGGTAATGCATTTGCAATGGCCTGAATTTAGATCGGACGCCTTTCCGGCCTTCCATGCGGAGGTCGCCTAACGTTGGCAAGCTAGAAGTTGGAATAGGTAATGAAGGAATTATGGATACAAGCTCGGCATGTCCTTTATGCAACTCTTTTGCTTCTGTAGCCGACAAGCCCTGCTCGCCTTCACGAATCGTGTTTGCAGAGCTCCACCACTCGCCACCAGGCAATTTCTGAGCCAAGGCATATCTCCGTCTCTTGTCGGATAAACCATAAGAGGACTCTGAATTTTCAGATTCGGGAAAAATTGTTGTCTGAGATAGTGTGATAGGTGGGTGGTTTTGGGCGGATTGGTCGAGGAGGGAGAGGGCGATATTACAGAAATGCAGTTGCTGGGCTGCAGGGATCGAGGGACGCGATCGCGGTTGCGAGGAAATTGGAAACAATGGCTTAATGGCGGACTGCACCTACGCATTGGTAAACTGTTAGAGAGACGAAAAGTAAAATGACGCACCCGTAACACCTTAAGGGGGTGTGCTGTAGGGTGTTTCAGTAGGGTTCGGAGCGAGTACATTTTGGTAGCGTCTTTGGAAGTGCTGGCCCCGGACGATGAGGCTGATTGTGATTCAGGCAGCGGGAACACCCGGTCTAATAGACCTTGAGTATCGATCCTAAGAGAGGGAAACACGATAAAAAATGATAATAAAACGAGGCGGTGCATAGACTTACATTTCTAATACATCCAGTATCTTAGCTGCATCATCTGAATAGAGAGGCGTGTCTCCTATACTAGGGGGTTCGTCCTCCTGCTTGACCACCTCTGCTCCGCGTTGTTTAATAACCCGTTGCTCCTCTGTGTCGGGGGTGGCTGATAAACGGTTACGTTTTCTTCCTGGTTTTTTCGAGGGAGACGACGATACTTGAGTTTGTTCGGGTACACCTTGCTGGTTCTGGAGAGCAGCAGCTTAACGAGTGGCCCTAACCATTGTGAAAGAACAAGATTGAAGAAGAGATAACTGGGTGGCGAGTGTGGGGAAAGTTGAGATTAGTGACTTGGAAACGTGAGTTGTAGTGTAAAGTAATGCAGGTAGACTCTCGATCGCGTCGCGCACCGCGGAAATTCAGAAGAATTCGTACTTTGAAAGACGCGCTACGCTTCACTCTAGAAAACCAACGTTACCAGAGTTCAAACTCCGACGCCCTCAATTGATGAGTCCAATATTTCATGTCCCGTCTGCCACCTTCAACTCTCCATATCCTTCGAGGGTCGCTAAAATCGCAGCGAGCTAATGGACATGCTTCCTTTATTCCTCAAATACAAAAATTGTGGTTGAATACTGCGACTATTGGCCCTCCTCTGCCAACACCCGCTCATTCCTCATGAAACGGATAGAGCAATTCGCCAAGGAGCATCCTCATGTTGAGTTTATCGTGAAGCAGCGCAACTACAAACAGCCCATTGTCAGGGGTTTCTATTGTGAGCTTGATTACTTCGCATTCACACGCACACTCTTTACACTTTTTCATAGTGAATGGCCGAGAAAAGGTCGTACCATTTAACGGATTTGAGACTACCATGATCCACCAAAAATTTCAATTACTGTTAGACTCCTCAGGGGCTACGATCAAACCACTCAAAAATCGAACCGTCGAGAGTAGCACAGAGTCGCCTAGAGGTATATGGAGTGGGCTCCATGTCGAAGAAACCTACAAGATCTAGAGCCGGCCGTTCTTCCCACTGTATCCTACGAGCTGCATTATTTAATCGGCCTGCATTACCAACCATACCATGATCGCGTACTAGCCTATCGTGGCAGAAACAGCGCATCACACAAAAATATTTTAGCTGCATTTTGCAGCTTGCGAATTCAACAAAGCTGAGGCCATCACGTTGTGGATATCCCTGCAATAGGTCTGACATACCTCCCAACACTAGAAACTGTGAGAAGTAGGCTTCATGAGGCAGCCGGAGACTTACACAGATAGCTTCCTGTGCAGTCAACTGTCCCGTTTGCAAGATATTTGTTACGGTACCTAGTGCTGGAATGCAAGCTATTGTAAATGATGCGCGAGCTCGGACAGTCTCTTCGGCGGTAGGGTCCAACCAAATCTCTTCTTCTACCATAGCCTGGAGAACAGTGTCAGCATCTCTAGAAGACTGATTTGCTATATAACCATACACTTGCACATGACGTAACTAGATCAAACATTTCAATTCCGGCGTCTGCGAGTGCAGTACTAGCAGCCACAGCTCCGGAGGCAACACAGGCCTCAACTCCGTCATTTTCGATTATGGTAATGAATACGTCAATACCCGACTTTGGTAATAGTTCAAGTCTGAGTGATGGCAGGAGGGATTGTTGGATTAAGACACTGATAGAACGGTCCTCCGCATCCTGCAACATACCTGATACGGTTAGATCGATGTCCAGGTGTATCCCAGACCACGTACCCTGAGAGGTGCCCGTCTTCGGGAGCAAGAAAAAGGTGAAAACTTGACCTCTACGTTCAGTTTACCTATCTACGTTATAGGGTGCATTTTTTATTTGTCGCGGACCGTATCTTGAGTGGAAATCAGTCCCTGAACATGCTAGGACAAGAATTCGCATACACAGCACACGCGATCTTTGTTTTTTCAGTCTCAATGTACGAGGAGCCATTCGCCTGACTGATTAAACCTGTTGTGAGAACTATACAAGCATTAGTGCACTGAAGACACCTATGATACCTATAAAACACGCGTACAAATAGGCCGAATATCTTTGTTAGCCCTTCCTTTACGCGTCTTTGGTGTAACAGATATCTGTTCTGCATCCTCGTCATCTTCAAATACTGGGGGTCTGCTCTCCTCTGGACCATTTATCCTTCTTCTGTCGAAACTCGCCATGTGAAATACGTAAATCGCATAGCAGATTGGCGCCCGTACGATCGCTGGCCTTCAAGGTCGTTTGCCTCCGCTCAGACCCGAACGCGTCCTGTGGCAGCTACAGCTCTCCACCAATTCTTTTGCAGTATTACCACCATGACTGAACCGACTAGATCCAAAGAAGAGCTCATTTCTTCCTTTGTATGCCTTCTTATAGCAGTTCAAGCTATCAGCTCACCCCACCTAGTCGAACCAGTTGTTCTCTGCCATGTTGCATGAGGTCATAATGGACGCGGTATTACAGTCTCATAAGGACGTGACACGCCCTACCCCTCTTTGCGCTGTGTGTGGGACACGGTGAGTGTTGATTTTACATATGTACCATTATTTACCAATGCCTTACGCAATAGCTGTGGGTCGAGTACGTTCACTTATGTTTGACCCACGAACGATTAATTAAGACGCCTATGATAGCTCACACGCAAGGCAAACACGCTAACGGTGCTGGGCCCTCAACCAGCCGAGGGTCTGTCACACTTGCACCAGGCTCGCCGGCTGGAAATACTGTCACCGCTATTTCTACCACACCAATCGCCAAGGACAAAACTGATGGAAATATTTATTTCGAATGTACAAATTGCCAGAAGAGGGTGTGACCAAGCCTTATCCGCTGTATATAAAGATTTAACTGTCCATTACAGATTGCATCGAATCGGTATGCCCCGCATCTGAGTGGCTGTTTAGGCATTGGCACAGGCTTCCGACGGGGGGATGCGCGCAACGGATCTGCAAAGGGCGAGTGAGTGTCCCCACTATGCGTAATATCCTGTGATTTAACACTGATCTCGATTAGACTGGGAGCCGAAGTCGACCGTGGCGGATCGCCCTTCCCTGGTTCTGATTACCGTTCACCTTCTCGAGAATCTATAAATGGGAAGACCAAGGTGAAGCCGAAGTCACACAAGAAGGCAACAGGTAAGTTCAACCCCCTTGTTTATCCCAATTGTTTTTCAAAACAGCCCTACTTCTGCCAGGTAAAATCAATGACCTTGAAATAAATGGAAGTCAAAAGAGGGTAATGGCTGTATCATTAATGAAGAACAGATACTGAATAACAAACCTGGAAATAGGCAGGCAGTTCATTATCTGGTACACCCACGAAAAAGACCAAGAAGAAGGAAATTGCAGGTAAATCAACGTTCCTCGTAGTTCATTGTTACTGTATTTCATTGCATGCGATTGGCACTCAATTTGATACAGATGAGAAGGTAGCTAACATATTATCCTCACTGTGAGCGCCCCTCTAGTCCTACACGCCTCCAGGACCAAAAATACCCGCAAAATCAAGCGCAATGTCGGCTTCCCCATATGCCCCAGCTTCTCCCTCAGTGTCTCAACACTCCGGCCGCGATTCCCCATCGGCTTCTGCCTCCCAGTCTGTGTCTTCATTTAATGCACACATTGCGGTTTGTTTACAATAGATAATAACTGTCATTTGAAAGCAGTTACCTAACAAATGCTTCCGTAACTGTCTCGCTAACAACGGAACGACAAAGGTCAATATGTAAGGGTGTGAGCAGGAAAACATGATAATTGTCACCTCCCTGCATACAATCCTTGAAGAAATGAGAAAGCCCAAACCAATGGGTTGGAAAGAGCTTGTCGGAGAGCTGCGTGGGTACAATGTCAATAAGTACAGATACCCATCACTATTCCGTCTCACTCACTACTGGGTGCGTGCACCACCCGAAATTTTTCGGAAGAATCATGGTGATCGAGCCGAGACAGTAGTTTGCCTTCATGAGTTGTTGGCCTTAATGCTTAACGAGATGCATTTATGCGATCGTGGGATAACTCAGCCATCGTTGGATGATAAGCGAAGACAAGAAATGAAGTATTCAACACTGCTAAAATGAGCGACCCAAAATAAAATATCCGCCAGGAAATCCCATGTCCCCACCACATGTCAATAAGCCATCTTAAGATTCTGTGTATTAACTGATGGAATTGTCAGTATATAGGGAGCTCACACAGATGTGATTCCTGAGATTCTTAGGGTAGATACATAGGATGTAATATGCAGATTATAGCAGTATTCACACAGAGGTGATTCTTAAGATTCTGGGTGTATATACACAAACCATGATATACAGACTATATGGGTACCCACACTGAGATAATTCTTAAGATTCCTGGGGTAAATACGTCCTACATGCTATGCAGAAAATAGATGTACATACACAGAAGTGATTCTTGAGATTTTTAGGGTAGATATGTACATACACAGCAAGTGATATACAGATTATAAGATAATTCACACAAAGGTAATTCTTGAGATCCTTAATGTACATACATAGAACATGATATACAGATTATATGGGTGTCTACACTGAGGTGATTCTATTGGAGAGAGTTGAGGAATAATTCAACTCAATCCTAAACCTAATTCCTTTGTCCAACTCCTTGATATATTTCCCTCCATCTCTCTCCCAATACTCCCATCCCAATGTCCTCAATCACTCTCCCAATACCTTCAATATCTCTTCTAATGCCTTCCAAACCATTCAATCAACTTCCAATACCTCAATACCTCTTCTAATGCCTTCTATCTCTCTCTGCCAGTACCTCCAACCTCCTTCCCAATGTCTAACCTCCCTCCTAATACTCCCAACCTCCCTCCCAACACCGTCAATCTCCTCCCAAAGACTTCTAATTTCCTCCCAATACTTCCATATCAATAACATTGTAATGTGTAATCATGTCTATCCACATTTCACCAATTGCATAATTCTATCTGTTCCATTATGCTCATAGTATCCCACTGTGTACTCAACATCCTTAGTGACATCTGTTCTGTTCCTCTGTATTGTCCTCCTTAGTATCAAATGCATTCTACATCTAGAAGATTCACTAAACGCAGTCAATATTTGAATACCCAGAATGTGTAAGGTAGTGACACACCATACACTGTGAGGTGGTAATAGGCTCTCATCATTCTTCTCTTTCCATTATTCTCCAAATGCAGATGTACTTTACATGTGGTTTGCATAAAGTAGTGGTTTATTCCCCCTTATCACTCAATCTATTAGCTGTTTTTATTTGCAGCAGATATTAGTCCTACACTATTCAACTGTTGCACTGTTGAAACATGGCAAAGCACAGCCAAACTAAAAATTGCTACCAATGTGATTCAAATAACAACTGCATAACAGCTAGAATAATTGCTATCTGAGGTATGAATGTGCAGAAGGTTCTGTTATAAACAATATCATTTTTGTGATGATCTTATAATGGTTATCACCATTCTCTTTAGTTGTGTAGAATATATGTAAACTATTGTAGTAAGATAAATTCTTATTACTATTAGAATGATATTTCCTTCTCTTGATATATTTTCATTGGCTTATAGAGCACTTTCTGGTATACTCCATTACAATAATTCAGAATTCCAGTCATGATCTTTATAGTCTTTGTGGCAGTAGGATAATATATAAAAAGTGTTAGTGCAAGGCAAACCTTGTTTCCAGTGGAATAACATTTCTTCCTTACTTGTATGACATGTTCATTTATTTAGAACTGTTTCAATGGTGTAGTAGTTCTACAGCTAGACCAGTTGAACAGTGTAAAAATAATATCTGCAGGAGATGCAAATGGCTAATAGATTGAGTACTGAGAGAGAAAAAACCACAGCTTTTGTGCAGCCACATGTGAACTTGTTGTGAACTGAGATTTAAATGTACCTGAGAGAGTGGTAGAGTTGGAGTGTCCCTGAGAATAATAAGAAAACCCTTGATCATGTATCACATCATTTATCAACCTTCCTTTATTCCACATCTTACCACCACTTAATCTTTACTTCAATTTTTTTTTTCCTATTGTTATCTATTTCTAAGCCTTTTTCATTTTTTAAAACAATTTCCCCTAACAAATTGCGAAAACAAATATTCAAATGTAATTATATCGTGACGACAAAATTGTACAATATTCTCTTGATTTATCTTGGAATTATACAATTTATTTTGTATTTTTATCTAATAAATTGAGAGAGCTACAAAATTTCTACCTTTTTATTCTTTTTGATTAATATGTTGGTGACTCAGCGCTTATTCACAATGTGCAAAAAGATCACGTGATATTCACATGACATTTCAAACTCCGACAACATGTACTTACTCTTTAGTTTTAATCTCGAATTAGTTTGTATCTCTTCTGTCTTTCTGTACACTCAATCTTTGGAACTCTCTGGACTTTGGATATCCGGAACTCCTGGAACTTCCAAGTATCCGTAAACATTCTGACATATATTCATCCTCTGAAATATGGACACCCAAGTGAGTGCACAAGGGCACAGCACATAAGCTGAAGCCAAGTCCATCTGTACTCTGGTAATATTCTGATACTCCCATTACTAATCCTGGGAAACTCCCAGACTAATTCTCCAAAACTCTGAGGACATATTTCTGGGAAGTGTCTGGAATATCCATTGGAAATTCTGCCCCGAGATCCGGAACTTAACATGACTCCATTTTCCAACCTGGAACCTTCTCCTCCTAGCTCTTCCTATGCATATTTTTCAGTCACTGCCATAACACCAATACTGACCATCACCTTTTCCAAGCTCTCATTCTGTCTCCAGAATTTTTGATCCATTGCCCTAAAACCCTGGATCTGGTTATTGACCATCACTTCCCATACTTTCAATAATTCTATGGCAATTTGAAGCATGACATTTACATTGTCCTGCAGAAGTGATAGGATACACACACAGGCTGGGTCTCCGGAGAAACCCACGGGATATCTGGTAGGACTTAGCTTCAGCTTATAGGCTGCGCCCTCGCTAGATCGTGTTGTCCAATTTCAAACAGATGGATGGGAATCCTGGGGAGTCCGGGTGGGGTTCTGTCATGTATTTTTAAAGGTTTTTCCTATTTTTCGCAATTTCCCCAAAACAAAATTCTAAACAAAGGCTTCTAAATGTACTTATATCACGATTATAAAATTGTACAATATTCTCTTAATTTATATTGAATTTATGCAATTTATTTTGCATTTTTATCTTATAAATTGAGGGAGCTACGAAATTTCTACTTTTTATTCTTTTTTAACTATATATCTTCAAACCGGCCACCTGGCGCTTATTACATAATGCGCGGGAATATTCGTCACAACTCATGACTGGTTGTCACAACAAGTGACCGGTTGTCACAACAAGTGATCGGTTGTCACAACAAGTGACCGGTTGTCACAACAAGTGATCAGTTGTCACAACAAGTGACCGGTTGTCACAACAAGTGACCGGCTATCACAACAAGTGACCATCATCACAACGAGCGACAGTCACAAGGGCGCGTGACAGTCACAAAGGTGCACGACAGTCACAAGGCGCGACAGGTGTCACACGCGCACTAGCGCGGGAATATTATGTCATACATTATGTCATTTGGGAATATTAAGTCATATGGTATGTCATCTGGGAATATTATGTCATACATTATGTCATCATATATGCTACAGTAGAGAATGGCGGAAATGTCTAAAACATTCCAAGTAAAATAGCTAAAATAGGATAGAAATAAAGTTCAATATGTCTCTAAATGTCTCACATCTCAGTGTATATAAGGAGCTCTGCTCCAGCCATGAAATATCAACCAATTTTAACCAATTTTATCAATCCATTTACACCACATCTGTGTGTCACTACAGCAAGCAGGCTAATCCACCCCAATCTGGGCAGTTGGACATCTAATTCCACCTCTATCAGAGCTGTTGGAAACCTTTGCCACCTCTATCAGAGTTGTTGGCCCAATAAGATCCCTTGTCACCTCAATCTGAGTTGTTCACTGATCTTTGTTCCCCCTGTCACCTCAATCTGAGTTGTTGACTTTTGTTCCCCCTTGCCACCTCTTAATTGAGTAGCTGGCTTTATTACTTTTTCTAACTTCTATTTAAGTTGTTGGAATCCATTGCCACCTCGGTTAGAGTTGTTGGCTATCAACCAAGTAATAAATGAATTGTTTTATTGTTTGAAATTAGAATATAATTCTAATTTCTCCCGGTTTGGCTTATAAATAAATACTGAGAATATTCTTGCAGAATCATTAAGACTACATTAAGATCCTGATAAGTTAGTATCACAGTAGACCTTGTAGGTTAGTGTAAATAAAGCATATATTAGCCAAATAGTGTTTTATTCTATATCTAATCTTTTGACCTGTTTATAAATATTTTTACTGTTTGATAAATAGTATAAAATATATATAAACTAGCTAGCATTGAAGTTAAATCTAGCTTTGGAATCAGTAAATTGTTATTCTTATTTTAGTAGTTGTTATCACAGAAAAAGAACAAGCTTGCACAAGCAGCTCTCAAAACCTTCTTTGTGAAGTAGGGTGCATATATTCAAGTAAACTCTTGACTTCAGGGATTCTAAGTCTATTTAGGCTGCCACTGATTAATATCAAATATTTAAATTATTTTACCTTGTAGTGAATTGAGTATTTGCACACTTTGATAGAGCATTGGACTCCTTTTTCCAGAAAATAATATTATAATAAGGCTAATACATTACAGGTTCGTGGGTCGTGGGTTGTAAGTTGGAGGTCGTGGGTTGTAAGTTGGAGGGGTTGTGAGTTGAGATAGTTGAGAGAGATAGATGCACCGGAGCCCGTGGGCTCCGACTAGTGTGAGCGGTGTGAATCAGGTAGGGTTTTAGAGTGGAAAATGTGATTAGATTACTGGGGGGAACCTAAGCTAATTTTCTGACTGGATTGTATGTACAACATCTGCCAGTTTATATAGACCATGGAATGCATGACATACCAAATCCAGTAATGACGAAATGAAACTAACAAAACATAAAATGGGAATAGTAAACACCAAGTTTGGTGTTAGGAACAGGACAGAATGGAGCGGAGTCCTAAATCATGACAGGTCATTTGACTAAAACAGCAATGGGGCTCGATTAGAGTAGTGACAAGATTCTGAGCGGGGTCCAGTGACTGATGCATGGGACGAAGACGGACATAGACAGAGACAGAGTCCAGGGGAAGTCCGGTGACTGATGTGTCGTAATGAGGTCAAACATAACAAGTCTTGATGTAACGGAGTCCGGGCGGGAAATCCTATAAACAGACAATTGGTGCTTGTAGCACGTGGGGGCGTACGGGTTAGTGCCCGGAGTCCGGCAGGATTGTCTGGTCTTAACAAGAAGATTCTCATCATGAAAGATCACACATCTCCTGTGTGCTAGGTTTAGTTTCCAATGCTCTGGTGTAGAGAGTTCAATTGGAAAGTAACCTATATGGCTATAATTTCAAGTCACATCACAAGCACAAATTCTTATATATACTTTGGCACTCAAGACAACTTCTACACAGCCAAATCAGTTTCATTAATCAGATGTGCAAAAACTCCATCATGTTCAACACTGCATCATCCTCCAAAGTAATCCTCAGTTCCTACTCAAAACCAACTCCTCACTCCCTAATAGAACTTGAAGAAGTAACATCTTGATTCTCTTCATGCTCAGACATCATACATGAGCCCAAACCAGCCTATTCATACTCCTCAAAAGAAACCATTGTTACCTCCATCAAAAAGGTATTCAATTATCCCCATGTGCTCCAGATGATCCTGTCTTTATTTGTTTATATGATAACTCCCATGAACTCTTCCACTATCAATTCAATCGAGTAGTCCAACGAGAGTGTTCCCCACCAGCATATGGATTCTTCCATGAGGCAGTGTTCACTCTAGTAGGAGATCATAGAGAACCCTTGTTGAGGATGTTCCCAGTTCCAGAAGGGAGTCAAGTAGAGCCTCATTGAGGTCATTGTCAATTTGTGTTCCTTGCATGGTTGTGGAGCCTACTCACCACCTGGTTTTAATGTGGTGATTGATTGCATGCCCCCCTTTATGCTGCAAGATTAGGAACAGAACATCCAATCTTCTATATGTACATATGTAGAGCTGGGGGACAAGAGATTTCAACTCAATTGTGGCTCATTTAACAGATACTATATCATTTTATAATTCTAGAAAATTTAAGGATGTTAATGGGATTTTAATTTGATTAATCAGAATATTTTATGCACTATCCAGGTTCCCAACATTAACCTCATTGTTGAAGCTGTACAAATCAAGCTCTAGAGTGTGAGTGAAGCTGCAGTATGTGAAGTCAACACATTCAGTGACAATTTTTATTGTATTTCTGGAGGTATTTCTCACCCAAGGCAGTGATTAATGTTGCCTGTGATGAGGATGAGACGGCTGTGAATCACGACCAATAGCCAACTACTTCCAATTGGCCCCATGCATGGTAATCTACGGGAGAGACATCAGCGGAAAGTAGCAAAGTGAAAACTAAGTGGATAGAAAAGAGAAACAACCATAACAAGCCTTTATAAGCTTTGTAGTGCCTCTATTCTGGTCTGTCGTCATGGAGGTTTTAGGGCCCTGTCAATCAGTGGGCTCGTGTATGCAATGCAAGGGGCTCGGCCAATGATGGTCTAGAATTATTCCGGAAAGCGGATAAAATTATCAAAAAAGGGGTTTATTATGCAAAAGAAAGACAGGTGTCAGCTTACGAGAAAGGGCAAAAAGGTGTCGAATTCAGTTTTCCGAATGGATCCAATTTCTACCCGAAGTGATTCTAAAACCAAACGCAGCCGAAATAACATGTTCGTCACCTGTAGAGTGATGAAAGAAGGGATGGTGTAATAAATCATTTTCCAGCTCGTAAAATCACTTAGGGCTTTCGATTAAGCTTTGAGAAACTGTTCCTTGATAAAAGAAGTTCTGCAATGTACATTCCGCTCCGAATTTAAGGTCACATTAGATACTCTCAGTGTGTCTCGACGAAAAAATACAACAATGGGGTACACATAATTAAAACTAAGTAATTCATAGGTCCACTTGCTACCGAATCGGCCGTTCATGTTCTCCTAACCTGTGCTCGAGAGGTCCTTCGTGCTACTGTATTAGCAGCAACTTGGCGAACTATTATTAACCACTGCTCTTGTCGTGGATATGGACGGATACTTAGGGCTTCCGATACGGGATGGAGTTCTGGGCTACTGCTATACATATTAAACGGAATTAGAGTCAAGTGAAAGTGTGCGACTTAGTTCGTTGTACGTCATCATGATGAAGCAGAAGGCGATTCTTTTGCTAAACCTCCTAATGTCATGATCCGTGCTATGCTTCGAATTTAAAACGCCAAATCACATCACGAAAATGAAGGGGAAAGCCCAAGATCTGGTGACCATCGCTTAGTGTGTCTGCGTTTTAACCTTCTTTAAGCTTTTGTTTAGTTCTCGTTCCTTAGCCTGGGCCATCGGTGTGGCTACCACGACATCAAACGTCATACTCAATAATAATTTACTGAGGACTAGTATTTATCTTCTTTAATTTGGCTATAAACTCCCTCTGTAAGCTTGGCCCACGTTGAAATGAGTCGGAGTTGTAGGGATCTGGTCGTGTCAGCCAACGTCTGTGTGTGCTTACCACATGAGGGTCATCATCAATAGACTTGTAAGTCCGACTGTCCATGCATCATCACCCTGATTCACACGTCTCAACGATTCCGTAGCTCCACTGGTAGATAAGCGTGCAGCGCCAATGAAACGACCATTTGCTTCTTTTCTAGCACCTAGCCCCTTCAAAAACGTGTTCTCCTCATCCTCATTTGTTGCGCATCCCTCATCCCCTTGATTCGTTTTCGTTGCCAAATATTTTCTGGATGGAACGTTAGTGCAGATGTCACAAAGCCGATGGCATAGCGGCGGTCACGGTAGTGGTTGGAGCAACTCTACTTGCCATTAGGCACCAAGCATGCATACACAACTATGGAGAAGTTTAAAGCTTTCAGCCCAAGATATATTGACATAGCCTTGTGAATTTATCCTTTTGGCATTGCAAATACTAGTACAAAAAAAGTAATGTGCAGTATCAAGACACAGTTCTTCATATGAACAAAGGCTTGTCATCATGTAAGCACCATCGTGGCCAAATTGAGGAAGAGTGGTAACAATATTAATTTGGCGCTCCCATCTGTACTGTCGGTTCAGAACCACTACTACTACATAATTGACGTTTATTGTTATAATAATATCGGGCTCAAATTATGCAATTTGCGTGCTGGGAAGATTCTTCTTCGAATCTATCGCTGCGTCCTCCTTGGAATTTTTAAGATTTAGATTGAAGGGTCTTTAAGTCCGCCACCTGATGAGCTGTCACATCTGTCACGGCCTCATAAATCCCTCTCCTCTTCCACTAGCACGCCCGTCATCAACCGCGACTAAATACTTTTAATAAATATGAGCGTACGTAGTACTATCTAGTAAGTGGTACCAGGCAATCTAATTTCATTGATACAGACTCTCGCACCGCCCCCTGCTATCGAAGAGGACAAGTTAAGTGATGTAATTCCCGATAGTAATGATATCTCCCTCCAGGTAAATTCTTTTTTTCACGTCAAATACGTGTTTTCTGTTTTTTAACTTGATATTTTATTAGGTGAGCGAACGTCCGTATGAGGACCTAAGCTTGGACTCGGCCATTGAGGGCCAAGAAAGCAAAATGGACGAATTGGAATCTGATTTGGAGGCACCGGAAGGGGGAAGAAAAAATGTGGCGTTATATTTTGTTGTATTAATGGCTCTAAATTAATCGCACTTGACGCGTTTTTCTCCCAGTTTCCTGATGAGCCAGTGTCACCATCCAACAGGTTCAAGCAGCCGAAAAGCGGCAGAGGCGGAGTGTCAGGAAGGGTCAAGAGGGAGAACTTGTTAATAACAGGAAAGAAATGGATAAGGCGAGGGTATTTTGGACGTGATTTATGAATGTTCGCCTGCATTTATTGACGCGCTTCGGATAGATTACGGATTCTATCAAGCGATACTCATACCTGCTTGGACAGACAGATCTTTGCCGTCATTTTGTAGATGTAAAGGTTCGTTAGTACTGTTAAGACTTCTGTCTTTCTCTCTGACTTGTTTGTAGCGCGCCCGAGATCCTGAGATGCAGCTAAGACGAGGCTGATGAACATCGTCATGCAACTTCGAAAAGGTTGGGAGTTGTCTTCTCATTGTCTTTGTGGACGATACCGATACATCCCTCATGCAGTCACCTGCCACCCATACTTGTTTGATGGAGCTGTATGTCTCTATGCTATTGTGTTACTTAGTTGTTCTTACACTCCGGATCCCTTAGGAACCTGGCCCTCCCTACGCGACCGATGAGCACCTCATAGACAACTGCGGCAAAATGATTATCCTAGACAAGCTCCTACATTAAATGAAAGCCAAAGGCTCTCGCGTTCTCGTATTCAGTCAAATGAGTCGTGTCCTGGACATTTTAGAAGACTATTGTACATTCCGGCGGTATCGTGCGTAATCCGTCTCTAGTTGTTCTCGTCTGCCATTCTGACTATCCAGTTTCATACAGAACATTGTAGAATAGACGGGGGTACATCCCACGAAGACCGAATAGCTGCCATTGATTAATACAATCGCCCTGGTAGCGAGAAGTTCATATTCCTATTGACGACTCGCGCTGGTGGGTTGGGTATCCATTTGACGACTGCCGATATTGTCGTCTTGTATGACAGCGATTTGTTAGTATATGATGTTTTGCCGTTTGGACCTCTTAGAAAATGCCGTTCTTCGTTATTTAGGAACCCCCAAGCCGACCTACAGGCTATGGATAGTGCCCATCGTATTGGACAGACGAAACAGGTCTACGTTTTCCGGCTGATTGCCGAGGTGGGGAATTCCCTTTTCTTTGGACTAGATACGTCGTCATAATTTATGCTGACTTTTTCGTAGAATTCGGTTGAGGAGCGTATGCTTGAGAGGGCTGCACAAAAACTTCGACTGGATCAACTGGTCATCCAACAAGGCCACACGAAGATCACGAAAGGTAACATGTGCTACTGCCTGCTGTGGTTTGATAAAGTACTCACATGCACTTTATTCAGCCACCAATAAAGAAGAGCTTCTCGATATTATCCGCCATGGTGCCGAGAAGATTGTCAACTCAAATGACGAGTATGTAATTCCTTTCCCTTGAAGTTTGAACCTCATCAAATACGATAGTCTCCTTGTAAACGCCGATATCGATGAGATCATTCATCGTGGTGAGGAATGTACGGAAGAAATCAATAAAAAATATGCAAATTTGAACATCGATGATTTGAACAACTTCAAATCTGACTTCAGCATTAAGGAGTGGGAGGGCGAAGAATTCGGTAGCAAGGTACATGCTATCATCGCCTTCTTTGACTGTGTATCTTGCTTACATCACCGTATTTAATCCTAGAACAAATCCCTTGGTTTTGGATGGATTCATCCCTCCAAGCGTGAACGGAAAGGAAACTACTCGATTGATGGATAATATAAAGAAGCGATGCCCATTGGCCCGAAGACCGAGAAGGCACCTAAGCAACCACGACCTCCAAATCAAGTCATGGTGTAGGTGTTCAACTAATATACCATCGCATTAAACTTACTCTCCGGCATACCGTAGTCAGGATTATCAATTATATCCTCGGGAACTTGAAGCGCTGCAAGAGCGTGAAGCGAATGATTTCAAGGTAAGATGATGTTTGAGGTTGAGATCGTGAACCGCGTAACTTACCAGTGACTTTGGTTCCTTAAGCGTGCGCATAAGTATCAGGTACCGCTTAAGGACCTTCAAAATGATGATGAGGCGCCGGAAATGCTCGAGGCTGAGCGTGCAGCTGAACAGGCCATCATTGACAATGGTCTGCTTTCTTATCTCAAATTTGTGCTTATAGTAAGCTGACCATGGCACACATCTCTAGCTGAACCATTAACGAAGGAAGAAACTGCTCGGAAGGAGGAACTTAGCCCACATGGCTTTGACAATTGGAGTAAGAGTAACTTCCAGCAGTTTGTGAAGGCTGTTGAGGCACATGGACGGTAAGACTCTTATGATGTGCCATTACGTCTCTCTTCGGACTCTGATGGGTATCCTTCATGCAGGAATGCGCCAGATGAGGTGCTTGCTCAGGAGATCCGGCATAACACTGCGGAGGAAGTGAAAGCATACGCTAAAGTCCCCCGGAAGCGATGGCGCGAGTTGGAAGGTAGGAATATCATTGCACATTTTCAATCCCACGGCATGGCTGACTCCATATTTTTAGATTTCCAACGTGTCGAGCAACGCATTCTCGAAGGTGAAGACCGCCGCGAAAAGCAAGATAACCTGGATGATTAAATTGGTCCAGTTCCCAATTCAAGAACTAGAGCTCAACTACCCCATCGCGAAAGGAAAGGTATACGACGAAGAAGAGGATCGCTACCTTCTTTGCCGGCTGAACTATTATGGATTGAAGAGCCCAGACGTGTATGACCGTATTAAGAAGGACATCACCGAGTCCCCGGATTTCCGATTTGATTGGTTCTTTAAGAGTCGGACGCCCCAGGAACTGTCGAAACGCTGCCATGCACTGTTGGGTGCGATTGCGAAAGAATATAAAAATAAAGTTATGGAAGGTCAGCAAAAGAAGAACGTGGAAGGCCCACGGGGAACGGTACGTCTCTAACCATTTCAGACGTGGTTACTTATCTGACCCATTGTCTTTTGTGTATCGGAAAATCCTGAAAATCCTGATCAGGCCTGTCGGCCTGGCTAGATGCCGACTTACCTGATGCCGGCTGCTCAAGTCCTGATCATGCCTGGTGCACCAAGTATCAGGCCAGCAGTACTCGGCACAGGCCGGCACAGACGCTTGTCAGTCTAACTAAGATCTGTGCAGACGCTGGCTCAACTAACCGGCGTCAGGGGCCTGACACTCAGTGACGATCTGCATTCCACCATCGTCTTGCTGCACGGTCATCGACGGACGATCCAGAAGGGAAACCTAAGGCCTTGTAGCACGACCTGCGTCAGCTTCGGTGATCATTGATCTCGGGTTAAAACCTCTATCCCCTGACAGGTGTACCCCCCCAACCGTATACTACCCACCATTGGGTCTCAAGATTCTCGGAATTTCGATGCACGCGTAAGACGGCACGAATTCATTATCTTATCACTCCCTTTGGCCGAGGCTCAGTAGTTGAAAACGGCGGCAGATAAACACTATGCTAATAGCAGTAAGGCACCCAGTTACGTTCTGGGCTACAGGGGTTTCGTGGCCACTTTCCTTGCGGCGCTTGAGTCTTGGGGTTTCTCGTCCTGCTGGTTTTGCTACAAAGAGCTTGTGGGTAGTTAGAGATGTCGAGGATGGTCTTGGAGGTAGGATGTGGCCTGCGGGTCACTATGTTCCCCAGATGACCGATGCGCCTGAAGATTCAGTTGATGGTTGGATGCAGACGGAGAGCATTGAGAATGAAGATATTGTTTTGTTCCTTGCGTTGGGTATGTTTGTAGGAGTCTCCAGCATCGCACACCCCCTTCCGGTCGGCGTCGAACAAGAAGCGGCATTTGGGGTATCACGTTGCGCCTTTCGCGTCTCATCTCACTACCGCATCCAGCTCCAATTTCAGCACCGACACCGCAGCACGCTTCCGCCGCCTTGATCTGCATCACGCCGTCCCTCCCGTCACTGCACTCCCGGCCGTCCAGCCATCCGCGTCGCGTCGCCACCCCACACGAACACCGGCACTGCAACTAGCACTATGTCCTCCCACCCCCGCTCAGCCTCCAGCAGCTTGGCGCCAGCCGCGTCCGCTCAGCATCGCCGCACCTGCCTGTCTCGTTCAACCACAGCTACAGCCACAGCCAACACAACCCCGCCGCATCGACATCGACCCTCTCGCTCTCCTCCCGCATCTCGGCGCCGCTGCTGCATATGCTGACGCGGACGGCGTTCCAGTAGCTGTCGAGCGGGCCGACGGTGGAGCAGATGCTCTTCATCAGCTCGCAGGAGTCAGTAGGCCGGTCTGGGGTGCTGTATGGGGGATGCGGCGATGGCGAAGAGCAGGGAGGCGCTGATGATGGGTGCAGGCAGGGCGACTCCGCCGCCGCCGTTTGATGCGCCAGGGAACCCTGGGGCTGGGCTGGGGCCGGGGGATTCGCTGACGTCGTTGCGGTCGGTGGGAGATGGAGATGGGGAGGAGGCGGGGATGGTCACTGTGCCACAGTCGTTGGGGCGGCCATCACTGGAGGCGGCTGGGGAGGACGGCAGCGGCGGAGACGCCTGTTGGTGGGAGGATGTCATTGTCGTCGGGTGCGAGTGTGGGTGCGGGAGAGAAGACACTTGATTCTGATGATATGTCGGGGAACACATCGCTTGCATCGATCATGGATGCATCTATCTCGACTCCCGAAACGACATTTACAGTCGGACACCCTCCTCCTGACGTCAGAAAGGACACGCCTGTTCCGCTGTCATTGGCGCTTTACATACCCGGCGTGCCTGCTACTACGGCCGCTGCGAAGTCGGCTCCTACACCGCCGCCGACTCCTCCGTCACAACACTCACATTCACAGCGGCAGTCATCATCATCGCATCGGTTATCTGTGCCTGTTATTACTGTCGCGCCTGCGACACCTGCCACTCCCTTATCACCAGTGTAGCAGGCAGGGTAAATAGGTTGTGTTGTGCTTAATGTCGGGGTGCTAGATTTGAGCTGGCGAAGGCTTCTGCCACTGCACAGCCATCAGCACCAGCTGCTTTTCCTCACGCACTTGCCGATTCTTTGCGATTTGTAGAATATTGCTGGTAAAAGAACGAGGAGGTGGGTGTTCTGGATGGTGCCTGCAAGTTTTCGTGGATGCAATTGACCATAGCGGAGAGAGAAATGGGATTGAAAGCTATGCAAGTGGCAGGTTAATATCAATGTTTTGGTTATTATTAAATAATAGTGAGCCCCTTGTTGATAGTTATCTGGATTATATGAAGCCATAACCAATGTAAGCTCTGTAGTGTAGTTGTAGTGGTACTTTGTTCATGGTTTTGTATTAGTAATCTCCCTTGGTCGCCCATTCAATTCCCGTTTTACACAATTATTATATTTACTATGTATTGCTCTTGGGCGCCTAAAGTACATGTAGTGGAAATGGGGTCTGTTTGAATGAGTCCGAGAGACCCTCAGCCACAACTAGTGCTCTCCGCAGAACTAAGCCCGCCGTTCAACAGACCACCAATCCTCATTCCCGAAATGTTTCCAACTCAAAACGTCTTGCAGCCTACAAGAGTGGTCCGTGCAATTGCGGCAAATGCTCTACGTGCGAGATGACATGCTTGTATGTCTTCTCGCGCGAGAATGATACCACTGTTATTCAGTTTTTTTGTGTTGGTGGGGTGAGCAGGGTTTTTGGATTCTGATATTGGGAGGATTGTAAGGCTTCATTCACTTTTGCAATGAGGGCATGTTCTGAGAGGGTGGAGATTCTGCAGTGTACATTCCGCACCATCTCCGAATTGAAGGTCACATTAGATACTCTCAGTGTGTCTCCACGAAAAAAATACAACAATGGGGTACACATAATTAAAACTAAATAATGCATAGGTCCAGTTGCTACCGAATCGGCCGTTCATGTTCTCCCAACCTGTGCTCAAGGTCCTTCGTCCTACTGGATTAGCAACAATTAGGCGGCTCACCACTGCTTTTGTTGTGGATATGGACGGATACTTAGGGCTTCCGATACGGGATGGAGTTCTGGGCTACTGCTATCCAGATCAAACGGAATTAGAGTCATGTGAAAGTGTGCGACTTAGTTCGTTGTACGTTATCATGATGAAGCAGAACGCGATTATTTTGCTAAACCTCCTAATGTCATGATCCGCTTCTAATTTCAAATGCCAAATCACATCACGAAAAAGAAGGGGAAAGCCCAAGATCTGGTGACCATCCCTTAGTGTGTCTGCATTGTAGCCTTCTCTAAGCTTTTGTTTAGTTCTCGTTCCTTAGCCTGGGCCATCGGTGTGGCTACCACGACCTCAAACATCTTACCCAATAATAATTCACTGAGGACTAGTATTTATCTTCTTTAATTTGTCTATAAACTCGCCCTGTAAGCTTTTCCGACGTTGAAATGAGTCGGAGTTGTAGGGATCTGGTCTTGTCAGCCATCGCCTGTGTGTGTTTGCCAAGCGGATCATCAATAGACTTATAAGCCCGACTGTGCATGCATCATCACCCTGATTCACACGTCTGCACGATTCCGTCGCTCCACTAGTAGATAAGCGTGCAACCCCAATGAAACGACCATTTACTTCTTTTCTAGCACATAGCCCCTTGAAAAACGTGTTCTCTTCATCCTCATTTATTCCGCATCCCTTATCCCCTTGATTTTCTTTCGTTGCCAAATATTTTCTGGATGGAATGTTAGTGGCAGTTGCAGATGTCACAAAGCCGATGGCATAGCTGCGGTCACGGTAATGGTTGTCGCAACTCTACTTGCCATTAGGTACCAAGCATACATACATAACTATGTAGAAGTTTAAATTTTGCAGCCCAAGATATATTGACATAACCTTGTTAATTTATCCTTTTGTCATTGCAAATACTAGTACAACGAAAGTAATGTGCAGTATCACAAATGTAATATAGGAAAGAAATAAGGGACTCGAATGCAGAACCGTGGCGTCATTGTTCATTATCTATTAGAATGCAGGTCTTATCAGTGCCTTTCTAGGCCATTCAGTAGAGTGGAAGACTCTTACAGTCCCTCTGACTGGGTCAGAGTCTTAAGGCTGTGAGTTCAACTCCCACATGAGGCTATACTTTTATTCTGTCAAATCATGGACTCCTTCCTACCGCGAGTTCCTATTGAATAAGATATATATCTCTTTTTCCAAGTGTGTGAAATATATTTAAGAATTATAGAATTCGCCATTGAGCACCAAACATGCATATGCAGAACTATATAGGAGTTCAACGGTTGCACCAAGATATATTGACTCGTTTGTTGGAATACGAGCGTTAAATAAAGTCGTAACACATATCCCTTTGTTCTTTGTTTCTTTATTCCCTGTATTATATCCCTTTTGTTGTCCCATTTAGTATTCTATTGTTTAGCAGATTAGCCTATTGTTCATGTATCTACTCATTCGTTTTCCTAATTTTACTACAAGATATGCGCACAGACGGAATTTATATACTGCTCTTAAAGTTCATTCGGAGCTTCTATATTTTATCCCAACATCGTTGCAACGATAGCGTCATGGTTCAGTATGTATTACGATTTGGATCCTATGAATTATGCCTTGTTAGCTCAATAAGTAAAGCATAAGACTCTTACAGTCCCTCTGACCCATCTCCATCTCGAAGTGCTGGATGAAATTTAACACGTGACACACGCGTCTTTCGGCGGCGTACCAAGTTCGGTGTATGTCGGTGGCCAGGATCCTAGAGATCACAGATGCAGCTAGATAAGCAAGGATCTCATCGCACAAAAATGCAGTTCCGATCCCTTTTGAGATCGTGTACCTCCGTCTAGATCGTGCAGCCTCAGGATATAGCACTTTCGTCTGACCATCAACTTCACGTCGTTGAGATATTTATCGTCGTTAGTACAAAGCTCATCGACCCTTCAAAGTAATTTCTTCAACACCCAAACGTGCTTGGTACCGCCTCCCGGCTCCGCTGCAGATTCAAGGTCGTCTAATTTACGCTCTCGCTGCCATCCAGTGACAAAAGGTCTCAGAGATCCCGGACGAAATGACGACGCAGGATGGGGATGTATTTGATCCATTGACTGGCTCTGTGCTGAGTATCTTGGGAGGCGATTCGTCTGTTATCAGGAGGGAGGATGGGTTACAGTTTGCTATGAGTGATGCTGAGTGGGTTATCCTTACTCACCATGGCGTTGCTATGCTTAATCTAGCCATTGCAATTCAGATTGGCGTATATCCCTTGCGTCACGACGGCCATAACAGTACCGCCTCATTCTGGTGTGTTCTCAGGGTACGGTACGTTCTTCTTAACCGGCGCAGCACACCAGTTGGAGAAAGTAAGTCTCGGCTAACCACAGTACTTATATACGTTACGGTATAACACCACCTCACAGGGGCGCTGTAATCCGCGATACCACAGCTTTACATGGTCCGATTGGATGGATACTCATCCAACGGCTCACCCAGCGTCAGCACTCAAATTGCAACTTTAAGGAGTTCGGAGGTGGCACAGGAGAGCTGACGGCTTCATTCGCAGCAGTTACAGATGGAAGTAGTCCCTTTCACCACAAGACAATTCCCAACATCCCCTTTCTCAAACTAATCGTGTATCATCTACGTCGCAGGGCCATATTCCCCTCGTCGTCAGCGCTTTCATCGCGAGACTGGTTCATTTGAAGAAGGAAGTCGAGACAAGAAGGGGTTGAAACGTACCATCTCCGGAGACGCTGAGGCGCACTTGTTTGCAGCCGAGTTGGGAGCCGCTGATGTTGGCGTTATTTTCTCGCCTGTTAGACTGTTCCCTTCGAAATGGCACCAACGAGGGATGTGAGTACTGGTGTGTTCGGTGTGCAGACTTACATGATACTAAAACGTTGTACACGGTTGAGTCTTCCAGGTCCTCCACTCACGGAACAAAGCGCCGTTTCAGCGTTGATAGTTCACAATGTAACTGTCTGACTTGGCGTCAGGAAGCATGGGAATCACGCAATGGACGTTTTGACGCTACTTGGGTACGTTTTGTCTCCTTGAGCAGTACTGTCGTAGTAAATTTGATTTCTGACTCGTATTTACCACCACAGGTGCCATTGGAGGCAGGCCTGTCGGAGCCACATGTCCTTTCACTTGTCAGAAGCAACCTCGAGAGGCTCTTAGGCGCGTAAATGAGCTCCGAAGAAGCTGATCCCGTGGCATACTATGGTACCAGTATTTTGAATCATTTAAATGGAAATAAAAGCGATATAATTCAATGAAATCTCGTAAATGACCCCGTGGAATTAATACTCGTCACCGGTTTCCCCATTAGTTTCCACAGCCTGGGTCTGCCCTAGCCCTATTGATCCATCTGTAACGCATACCTGTATAAAAGGCAGGGGTGAGTATATCGTTCTCGCGGAGCTGTCTATATCTTGCAGTAAGAAAATGCGTTTACCGAGTGGTCGATCAGAAACGGTACGATATAGAGCTTACCTAGTGGTCAAACTCTTCCGTAGCGCTTGAAATCTTTCTTTGGTGAATATCGAAATACACAGTTGTCTTTCGGCAAAAAGACAAGGGAACGCTAGAAACGTGTTATTTAGTCTGTGATTGACGAAAGAGGAAAAGCGTTCGGTTAAGGTGGGTGCAGACATACTGTACGATACCAGTCAGGTACTGTCTCCTACGGTAGAGCGCCACCTAATAATACTGTCACAATGCGAGACATTGAGCGATTTCATCACAATTACACCATATATTCGAACCTCAATCGTTGCTCCTCCAGGGCCAATGCATATCGATAAAGGTCTATTCCTCTCTTTAGTTCCATGATCTCATATTCTCAATACAATGATGTCACAAAAGCTTTAGTGGAAGACACAGGCACCCCAGAGTTTCGGGTATCTATGGATGTAATTGTGATGAAATCGCTCAATGTCTCGCATTGTGGACAAGCTTACAAGGCGAGTTTATAGACAAATTAAAGAAGATAAATACTAGTCCTCAGTGAATTATTATTGAGTAAGATGTTTGAGGTCGTGGTAGCCACACCGATGGCCCAGGCTAAGGAACGAGAACTAAACAAAAGCTTAGTGAAGGCTAAAATGCAGGCACACTAAGCGATGGTCACCAGATCTTGGGCTTTCCCCTTCTTTTTCGTGATGTGATTTGGCATTTGAAATTCGAAGCGGATCATGACATTAGGAGGTTTAGCAAAATAATCGCGTTCTGCTTCATCATGATAACGTACACCGAACTAAGTCGCACTATTACACTGTCCCTTCAGACTTTCATCACTCTACAGGTGACTAACTGTTATTTTGGCTGCGCTTGATTTTAGAATCACTTCGGGTAGAAATTGGATCCCCATTCGGACAACTCAATTAGACACCTTTTGACCCTTCTCGTAAACTGACACCCCTGTCTTTCTTTGGCATAATAAACCCCTTTTTTGAGTTTTTTTACCCGCTTTCCGGAATACTTCTAGACCATCATTCATTGGCCGTGCCCCTTGCATTGCATGCACGAGCCACCTGATTGACAGAGCCCTAAAACCTCCATGACGACAGACCAGAATAGAGGCACCACGAAACTTATAAAGGCTTGTTATGGTTTTTTCTCTTTTCTATCCACTTAGTGTTCACTTTGCTACTTTCCGCTGATGTCTCTCCCGCAGATTACCATGAATGGGGCCAGTATCGTATTACAAGTAGTTGGCTATTGGTCGTGATTCATCGCCATTACTGACTAGACAATTCTGTCCCAGAGTCTTGAGTTTCTACGGAGGGCATTGCCATGAGCGGGGTCATTGTGTTGGCGACCGGAAGGGTGAGACATGTGGCCGCCCCTTCGAAAATGCTCGTGCTTTGGACAAGCGGCGACAAGAATGTTCGCATGCCATCTGGGAGTGGATATGGATCGAAGACGGCACTATACCACGTAGCCTGCTCAAGCGGTATAGTGCCGTCTTCGACCCATATCCACTCCCAGATGGCATGAGTACATTCGTGTCGCCGCTTGTCCAAAGCATGAGCAGTTTGGAAAGGCGGCCACATGTCTGACTCTTCCGGTCGCCACGTGAGAAGAGACATAGAAGCATGTCATCTCGCACGTAGAGCATTTCCCAGAAGGTCATCGACTATAGGTCGTGGACATTGCAGCCATTGTTGTGAAGGTTGCTGGCGATGCCGTTCCAGTGCTTGGCTTAAAGAGTGCAGCGACCCTTCTTTCGCAATTATGCACTAGCCGTAATATTATTTATTTAGTGGATATTCTTATTAATTCTCCGAGTACTTTCGAAGTTGAATTCATTAGAGCATATAATATTTACCACGCATTTTCAAAACTATGAACATTCTCAGATATATTATATATATTCCTTGAATTTTAGAACATATTCCGAGATTAAAAATTTGAACCAGCACTGCTTCGAATCGAAAAGGGACCCTAGGCGCTTATGTGTTTCTACACACTCTGGGAGAATCTACCGGAGGGCATCGACATGTGCCTGGTCGTGCTTTGATGGGGGATGTGTTCGGACGATGCGATGGGGTGATGTGCACAGCTGCATCATGCGAAGCTTGCACATCCGTTTAGTCTGAATGAGGAAAGGAAGGCGAACTCAAAGCGAGTAAGGCGTGTTTCTTCTGCCGTTCTGTGCGCATCAGAATATGGGCTGAGATTTTGGAAATAGCTGCTGCATGGCATCAACCCTCCAATCAGTCTTCGCAGTTCCATACGCACATGCTATCCACATCCCTTTCCCTCCAGGCCCACACCCGTACCCAACAGCTCCCCTCACCCTTATTGACTGTCACATGCGCAATGTGGCAGACGAACTGAGACTCGGATCCTCGCACCCATTTCCCATCCCACTCTCCGGGAGTGTCAACCACCACCCTGTTGTTATTGTAGATAGAAGGACACAGAAGTCACCAGAAGTGACCAAACTCAGACTCAGACTCAAACTCGAATGACTGGCGGTGGTAGATTGCCAACACGGAGATAGCGCTACGGTAAGTACATGCGGGCACATATGGGTCCAAACCACACACAACGAGCAAGCTTGGAAAACCCACGTTGGCTCCCCTGTGACGAGTCTGCTGCACCCCTTACGATTGTCGTCCCACGTCTTGCTTCCAGCTTCCCATTGGAGGATGTTTTTCCCTCACAGGATGAATCTCGGTCATTTCAACCCCCTCCAGATAGCTCTGGTCTATCTACTCACAGCTCTTGCATGTCCCCAGAAGCTTGTTGGAGGATGTTTTTCCCTCACAGGATGAATCTCAGTCATTTCAACCCCCTCCAGATAGCTCTGGTCTATCTACTCACAGCTCTTGCATGCCCCCCGAAGCTTGCACATCATTTTTTTTTGGCTTGCAGTGCCGAGCCACTGTTCCTTTCTCCCTAGAGCCAAATGTACAACCCTGTTGGACCCCTCACGAGAGTCATTCCCTGCTGATGGCGACTTCCTCCTTCCCCATGCTCGTCTCTTCCCTGCTTAAAGGAATCCCCCACTTGCCCCAACTCTGATCCCCGTATCAATATATGTCCAGGTGACGCCTCCACTTCCCCCTGTGTATCTTCTACTCCCACCTGCTGCGGGTTAGTAAATGTCCTTGGATATTGCTTTCAAGAATCAAGGCTGAGGGACCGTCAACATGCCTAGAATACTTAGGCATAAACCTTGAGTCCATGGCTATGGAGGTGTAAGGTTCGGCTTTATAGATAGCGTAATCCTTCAGTTGAGCTCTTTACGAAGCGGAATACACAGAGTAGGAATAGGCTCCAATTCGAAAAAAGACCCCCTAACTAATGGGGGGTTCACCTATTTATGCTAGCCCTCCTAAGCTACGTTCCCTGACAACCTCTTATACGTCTGAAACCCTCTAATGATCGAAAACTTCCAGCGTCTTCTCTTTACCCCTTACCATCTAAGACTAGGGCGGTTACCCGCCCGATTCATCGTCCGCCACCAAGTCTGCTCCCATTACACCTGCCCTCCCACACTGCACGGCAGTGTGCACAGTATCGCAAATGGGTCAATCGTGTAATTCCAACACTCCCTGCTCCAACTCATCGAGATCATCGCTCCAGTACCCTCCTTCTCCCCACACATCACCCACCATACCCTCAGTGCGCACCCCGCTCCCTTGTGCCACAGCTGTGTCCTCACGTGTGGTGGGTGCTTCAAATTCTGGTCTGCATCTGTCTATGCCGCTCACTGCCGACTTAGAGGGCTGGCCACGTCTGCCCTGGTGGGACACAGCGTCGAGGCATTGCTGAAGAGATGGTGCCGACTGTGTTGGGGCGCTCTTACGTGGCTTGGTCCTGCGACAGGAAGCACTCAAAGCATGCTGTTGGCGTGTTGTTGGGAGCCTATGGGATCTGTCTGGGTGTGCAGACAGCCTTTCCACTAGTGGCATTTGGTGTTGCTCTCGCCAGGCCCGGCACCATTCCCTGGTGCGAGGCTTAGCCATAGGGACGGTTTGTGGCCTGTTGATATTATGCTGTGCTTCGAGGATCTGACGATGCATTGACTCTAGGTGCCCCATTCACAGATCCCAAGCAACCTGTACCCCCCTAAGCGCGCTATCGCGGACAGCGGCCAGTAGACCCTGTGCCTCCATGATGGGTAAGTCCTTCTCAGTGCTTGGACGTACTGATCCCACATAAATAGCAGATGCCTCTTTAGCGCTAGACCCAACAGATCGATGTCGACCACACCCTGGCATCACAGACATTTGTGCAACCTTGATGTGATCGGTGGACTGACCTCGGCCTTGCGTGTTACGACCGTGTCGTAACCCATGTCGCAACCCGATGGTCTCCGAGAATACTACAGTCTATCGATGTTTCGAGTTATTGATCAAGTCATCATTTCGGCAACCTTCGGAATACCGACACTGACGTATACCTTCACGGCGATCAAACCTCGTTTACGCCCCTGTCAAATATACTCGTACCATCTGGTTATGCTTTGATACGTCCCCTTTCATTATGATGATCCGTTTTACTCTATGTTTCACATATGCCCATATATACCTGTAGCCCGTGGACTATTCCCTTTTCTCGTAATTCCGCTCTCGGCTAATCTCGGCTTCCGATCTTATTGTAACTTTCCGGTTCCTAGTCAAGCTTATTTGTCAATGCCGTTTTCCGCTCTTCCCTTAGTTAGTAGTTTCTAGACGCCGATAACCCATATATAAACCCGCTGTAATGTAACTACTAGACAATCAGAATATCGACTTAGAATATCGACTTAGCTCGACTTAGATACCCTCTAATTTCCGACTCCATTATCTATTCATGACCACCACATTCCGACTCCATCCGATTTACGATTCAACCTACATTTACGACTTCAACCTCTAATCTCCGACTCTCAGTCCCCGACACTCTCAGTCTCCAACTCTCACTCTCCGACTGTCTCAGTCTCCGACTCTCAGTCTCCGACTCTCAGTCTCCGACTCTCAGTCTCCGACTCTCTCAGTCTCCGACTCTTGGTCTCCGACCCCTCAACCCAACCCTCAACTTATCCTTCGGTTTCCGATCGGTAGTTTACCGAGAGGTTTACTTGACAGGACTAGTTTTTGCCCACCCAAAATTTAAGGACACCTGACGGTAACTTGCGAGGGCACAGCACATAAGCTGAAGCCAAGTCCTTCCGTTCGATCCCCGTCGGTCTGCCGACATCCGTCAGTTTCTGCTCTTAACATTGCGGCAACAAATGGACACTTGAAACGCCCAAGGCCTCCATGTATGCCTGCAATGGCTGCATGTGTTGAATCTCCTTGTATGGCAACCACGTCTTCTCAGCCGTGTTCCACAACACCTCAAACAAGGCATCAATGCCTTTTCCCGAGTGAGCCAAAATTCTTTCTACCGCCCACTCTCGTTGCTGACTGCCAAAGCCAGGGATTTGTCTCAGCTGCCTACCTGGGAATAGCTGGTCATCATTTGGGATATGGATACGAAGTAAAGACGCGTGAAAGGAAGGGTTAATTCCCTGCTTCTTTAACTCCACTGACAGGTCCAGCTCATAGGTTGCACCTGGCTCCAATACGCGGGTGATCCTAAAAGGGCCAATGTATTTCGGCAGCAATTTGTGTGCCCGATGCTTTGGCAAATGTAAGTTTTTCGTGGACAGATAAACAAGGTCATTGATGCTAAACTTGGCAGCCCTCCTATGGCAGTTTGCCTGTCGCATCTGCTTGACCCTTGCCGCCAGGATTTCATCATGGGCACTCATTATGGCCAGCTTCATGCGTTCTGCAAAGGCAAGAACACCGGGATATTGTGTGTTGCTCTCCCAGAGCAACGGCCGTGGCATCAGGCCATAATTCAAGAAGAATGGTGAGAACCCGGTCGTTTCAGAGGTAGCGTTATTCATAGCAAACTCGATCGCAGGCAGTTTTGACACCCAATCCTTCTGGTTTGGTGCTATACACTGCCTCAGCATCTGTGTCATCGTTCTATTTGCTCGCTCAGTCGCTCCATCCATTTGAGGATGGTATGCCGAAGACATCCTCAATTCAACCCCTATTAACCGGTGAAGGTCTCTCCAGAACAGGCTCGTAAATAGTGAGTCTCAATCGCTGATTATCTTGAGCGGCAGGCCATGCAGCTTGTAAACATGCTCGAATATTACTTCAGCCATTTGGGTAGCAGTATAATTGCCCCGTGCTGGAACTAAGTGAACCATGCACGTTAAATGGTCAATAATGACACAGATGTTATCAAACTCCCCAAGGCGGTTCTTGGACAGTGGTAATGGTCCCACAAAGTCGACTCCAATTGCCTCCCATGGTTGTGAGGGCACCTCCAATGAACGAAGATGTCCCTGTGGCTTCTGAGTATCTGATTTCGATGTCGCACACACACTGCAAGACCTGCAAAACAACTCAACATCCTTGGTTAAAGATGGCCACCATACGTTAGATCGTAGGTATGTGGCAGTTTTCCTTGCCCCTAAGTGTGCCAGGATCGAGTGAGTGTGCGAGATAATTATTTCCCGCACCTGTCGATTTCCTACCATAATATCTGGGATACACAGTAAGTTGACCTTCTCTAACTTCAGAAACAAGAGGCCCTCCTGTAATGTAAACCCCTTATACTACAAGGGTGCTGCCCATATCTTCACGAAGAAGTCATCCGATCCATACTGTTGTTGAAGTGCATCCGGGATGTGGATGCCTGGGTGACCCTCTGAGATTATCCTCGCTAGCGGAAACTCAGGACGTGTGTCTGTCTGAATCCCCGGTAACTCGCCCTCCATTGCCAAGTGTGAGGTGTATCCTATGTCATCCTGCCGACTATTGTTGCCTGACTGATCCAGCCCTTCTTGCAAACCAGAATCTGCACCCCATTCTGTATCTGCGTTGGCCACCCCTTTTCCCGGTTGTCCCTTATGTCTCTTGCTCTGAGTCTTCAACCCTGCCAGAGTTGCATAAGATGGGCGTGAGCGTGTGGCCAGCCTGCTGGACCGTCTGGTTGCCTCTGTTAACACCGCTGCTGCTAACCCTGTATACAGTGGTGTCGACATGGTGTTGAGGCAGCCTCCTTGTGGCCTGTAAGGTACTCCTCTCTCCTCCTCGTCCCCCTCAGGAGTCTCACTTACATATTCTGTTTCCGCCCGAATGGTTCCGAGTGGTTCATCACTGTAAATGCGGGACAGTGCATCAGCAAAAGTATTCGCCTGGCCAGGAATGTACTGGATCTCGAAATCGAATTCGTTGAGCAGGTCTAACCACCTTGTCTGCCTGGGGGACAAACTTCTTTGTGTAAGTATATATTCTATGCCCTTATGTTCAGTACAAATCCGAAATTCTACCCCCAACAGCTGTGGCCGAAACTGTTTCAATGATTCCACAATGGCTAGGAGCTCCTGTTCATGCACAGGATAGTTCTGTTGAGCCGAGTTGAATTTCCCGGACCAAAAGGACACCACAGCCGCTTTTTGAAAGTCGTCCCCTTGGCTGAGAATGCCACTCGCTCCCGTTAAGGAAGCGTCAGTTACCACATTAATAGTGGAATGGCCTGGTGAGTAATCTAATGCAATGCGATACTTGTCCTGATGAGACTGAACAATCCGCTTAACCTCTTCGAAGGCACATTGCTCAGTTGCGCCCCACCTCCATGGTCTGTTTACCCCTGTCTGATTAGCCAGGATGGCCATCGGGATTCTTACCCCTTCACAGTTGTTCGCAAGGTATCCTACTGCCCCCAAAAACCCAGCCAACAGTAACTTGTTCGTCGGAATTTTCCAGTTCGTGACTGAGTCCACCTTATGGGGGTCCATTTTTATCCCTTTATCATTGACCACATGACCTAGAACTCGCAATTCAGGAGCAAATAAGTGCATTTTGTCGACAGCCAGGTATAGCTTCTCTTGACGGAGCACCTTAAACACGGTATGTAAATGCTTCACATGATCGCCAATGGAATCTGAATATACGACTATATCATCCAGATAGACATCCATGAAAACACCAATGTAAGGAGTGAATAGGTGGTTCATCAATGTCTGGTATGTGGACGGCCCATTGCAATCGCCAATCTGTAATGTTAAGCTTTCCATAGTGCCATCTGGAGAGGTAAACAATGTCCGATGGACATGCTCTGGCACCACTCGAATCTGCTCGTATGCATCCTTTCCATCTATTAGACTCCGATACTTATGCCGCACAATGTTCCTTAGAATGGCTTCAATATCCGGCAAGGGTGTAGCCAGCTTATACGTGTTAGCGTTCTGCTCACGTTTATCCACTACCGTGCGAATCCGCAGCTTTCCATCAGCTTTTGGAGGCTTAGGAATGATGAGCATAGGACATGCGTTTGTGCCCGTGGCTACCCGCCATCTCCCATTCCTCAGGTACGCTGTTTTCTTTTCCTGCCATAGAGCCCTCATTGCTTCTGGACACTTAGAAGGCCGCCATGAATAGATTTTACCCTCGTCAATTATTGGAATGGTATGATTCACTGCCCGTAGTGGAGGCAGCCCTGTCAGTGCAGTGTCTGAGTCTAAGTCCGCTGCTTCAGCTCGCAATTCGGCCTTTAAACTATCAAGCTCATCCTCGAAAACTTCAGCAACGGCGGACCGCAGTGTCTCGACGGCGTCTCCTTCCATTGGTAGTGGCTGGCTAGACCCAATGTTAACTCTTGTAGGATTCAAGCCTAGCATCACTCTATGTTGAAAAATAAATGGGGTTCCTAAAATCAAATCATAGGAGTCGAGATTGGCGACATCAAAACGACGTGAACAATTTATGTTCTGGTATACAAACTGAGCAGTCGCCGAATAATTGATTTTTGATCTCGACCCGTGAACAGCCAATTGCACAGTGAGTGGTTTGAGCAGTGGATTCTTAGTAACTCCTAGCTGATCAACCAATGTCGTGGACATAAAATCTGCAAGTGACCCACTATCAATTAGGGCTTTCACAGGTCGTCCATTTATGAATGCTTCAATAACAACTGGCTTGGGCAGCCACCGAGTAAAATCCTTGGGCTGATTTGAAGTATGCTCGACTGTCTCAATACCTTCATTTTTTAATTGACTCCATTTAGGTCCTAATGTTTTCCTCCTGGTGACATGGGCAGCATTTGCGAAAACAATTGGTTCCGATGACTCCTCCTGGGATACTGCCCGAGTCAATATATCAGGTACGGTCCACCCCTCATGCTGTAAATGGTCGGTTGTCACAGTATATCTTTTCCGTAATTCCCGATCGTGAATCTCATAGACCCCTGCAGTAAAGGAAACTCGGAATTGCTGCCGCTCCACTCCATTTACATCGTTAAAAACACTTGTCTTATAGTAGACTTGGAAACGGAGATCCAGAAGATTGGACATCGCCCCTTGACAATACCTTCGAAACTCTGGCATATCTTCAGCAAAACCAGGTATGTGCTCCTCATAGACGGCCTCTATTTTATCATCCATGTTCTCATTCAGCCTGACCACAGACCATGGCATAAACAGAGGTATGTCCGTGTGGATCTCATCCCATATCCGAAGTCCCAATTCTTCTGTATATACCCTAAACCGGGCTTCAGGATTAATTCCCTCCTGCAGTGCTTCTTTAGGTGGAAAGTACTCCTTCAGGGCTTCGAGAAGATACTGCGTTGGACTATTTCCCTCTATTCCCGGTGGGTCCTCATCCTCTATTGGCTCCCATTGGGCAGTTCCTCCTGCCATTGGGATAGCATTGCTAACTACTTGCGCAATTTCCCAGTCACCACTGAACAGGGCTTGTTTTGTAATCGCCATATATAAGTGGGGTTGTAAAAGATCCACGATTTCATACACCCAATGTGTACCATCAAACGAGACCTGAAATCGTTCTGTGTGTCGCATTCCCGCTGCCATAGACTCAAGTCGCGAAAAATGTGTACAACAACGCTGTTGTATAATCCTTGCCACTGTAACATGGTCTGCACAGTTGTCGGTGAGCTTTTTCCCTAACCATTCAGGGTCATTCACAATGCTTTGAGCAACAGTAAATCCTGGTTCCCAACATATAATTTTGCTAATTTGAAGAGGATCCCCAGGTATGACGTTGTCTCTCACCCTGAAGTCTTCCACCGAATAGGATACCTCGAACCGTGTCAGCGGATTTTGACCCTCAGCTATGGCAGTATCAGGCCCAAAATATTCAGTGATCGATCTCTGCAGCCAGGTGGCATAAATTTGATCATGTAAGTTATTGAACTCCTGTTGTGTCTCTTCATCCTTAAACACGAATGAGGCCATATGTAGTTGTAACTCTGCCCGTTCCTTCTTTCTTTCCAAATTGGTAAGTTGTTTTACTCGGACAGATCCAGCAGACACCATTACCCCTTTTTTTGGTGCCGACACGCACTTCCCGCGGGGACAGTTGCGGGATTCGTGACCCTCATTCTTGCATGAGAAACACCGCCCCTCTGCTCAAAGTTGATTCATCTCACTCCGACTTAATTTAGGACGTGGTTCGAGGGTGGTACCCCTCGGTCCAGATGGCTGGGAGTGGTAACTTTTCACCCCTTGGGTATCCCTCTTCTGCCCGGTCTGACTCACTAAATCTTTCTTTGGGGGCCATATCCGAGGTGATCGGGACGCTGTGTTTTCCCTCCTCCCTTTTTCTGCCAGTCGAAATTCTTGTGCAGCCTCAAACCGGGTAGCCATTTTGGTAAGTTTCTTCCATGACGTATTGTCAGGATTGAGCCCATTATCTAACCATTTTTCTTTAATATAGTCATATGCCCCATCCCAGACAATTTGCTTGAGTTGTCGCTCGTGGATATCAGGAAACCTTCTAGCGTTGTTTTCGACATCTCGTGCAAAATCACGAAAACACTTTCTACCCTGCCTGGCGGATGTTAGTTGCTTTCGCAGATGCACCTTATAATCGGCAGGAAAGCAGTAATCGAATAGGTCATCGTAGACAGCCTTCAAGGTCCACTTCCGTTTGCTCAACGCTACATGCTTCATATAGAAGGAGCTTGCCTTTCCATCCAGGAAGTATATGATCAATTTCACCGCCCACTTGTGATCTAACCCGTTGATCTCTGCCCAGAGATCATAAGCATATATAAATGCTTCGAGAACGTCAAGTTCAGCAGTGCCTGTATAGATCACAGCTTGCTTAGTCTTAACTCCAGCAAGCAGCTTCTTGGTTCGTTTCGCCTCAGCCTTGGACCGTTTGCGTTTGACCTGTCTTACGCGCTGAGAGCTAGGTGAGTTTTTCTTTCTATGCTTCCTTCTTGTTTCAGAGCGACTTAGGGGAGCACCTTCCGATCCTGATCCAGACTCAGGGGAGTCGGTGCTACGTCCGCTGGCTGATGAATCTGACTCAGTTGACATGCTATCTGACAACTCATCGTCTCCATCACTAGACGATGAGCTGCTTGAATGAAATGGTGGTCCGAATTTCCCTTGCCCTCCTACTGCAAAGTACCCGCCCTCCGGCACTTGCGAAGGCTCCCATACATAACGGCTAGTAACTTTCTTGGGCTTCCGCTCTTTCTGTGGCGGACTATTCTGCATTTCGCTCCCTTTGTACAGGTTCTTCAAGGGACACTCACCTTCCATTCTTTCCTTCCCTTTGCTGGTGTGCATTGACAACGTCTGTTTAGATCCATCTGCACTTGCAGGCTCTAACCTAGTAGATGTGGGTTCATTTGGTACAGGTGTGTTTTCCTCTACCTCAATGACAATAGCGCTAAGATTTACGGATGACCGGGAAAATATTCCAGAGCTTTCCAGCCCTCTAGTCCCTCCGGTTCTCAGCTTGTAGGGTAACGTCCATGTTTCTGGGAGCGGCCCTAACTGATCGTCATCAGATTCCGAACAATCGGACCATTTAAACTTAGCACCCTGGCGGTGCTCAAGTGCCGTCTCCTTGGACGATCCTTCCTTCCTCTCATTGCCACTGCTCTCTCCTTCAAACCACTCTGGAAAAAAGAGTGCTTCTGGGCGAATGAGAGGTTTCCCCTTTTGGAACCTCCTTCAGAAGGTCTTTCGAGGTGCCGCCAGCTCTTCAGGGTACACCAAACCGTACTGACCAGTCCAGTTTTGGAGGGCGACCTGAGTTCTGAGATACTCATTAGGACAGGGAAATGTCGCGTTGACCTCTCCACTCTCACTAGATTCATTTGAGGCTTCACTAATAGGAACTTGATTGTTTCCACTGGAAGTGGCCATCGAGGGATCCGAGGCAATTTGCGATACCTCTTCCATCTCGGCATCACAGTCCATCCTCCCCTCTCTTTCTGCATGTGCAGTGTAGATCGGTTCAGGGCCTGTGGTATTCAGATGTGAAGAGGTAATACTCACCGTTTCAGTAGCGAGACTATTCAAATCATCACTAGCCACCCGTCGTCGAGCGATTCTCTTGCTCCACATGGGAATTGAACTTCGGACAGTGCCTCGACGAGTGATAGGTTGATTAATTTCGGACATGGTGGCGAGAATATAGTTGTGTAGATGTATTGCGTGCACATGTTTTTTTTTTTTTTTTTTTTTTTAACCTAGTGGGTGATCAGTCCGCTAGTATAGAATATATAAAGAATATGAAATTGGAGGCCAACTACTCAAAAAGTGTAAGGTTCGGCTTTATAGATAGCGTAATCCTTCAGTTGAGCTCTTTACGAAGTGGAACGCACAGAGTAGGAATAGGCTCCAATTTGAAAAAAGACCCCCTAACTAATGGGGGGTTCACCTATTTATGCTAGCCCTCCTAAGCTACGTTCCCTGACAACCTCTTATACATCTGAAACCCTCTAATGATCGAAAACTTCCAGTGTCTTCTCTTTACCCCTTACCATCTAAGACTAGGGTGGTTACCCACCCGATTCATCGTCCGCCACCAAGTCTGCTCCCATTACAGGAGGCTCATCTATTTGTAGGTAAAATCTGCAGGTAAACTGATGTATCTGTCAAACCTTCTCATCAAATGGCAGGCCAAGATGCATTACACCCTCTACATGTTGCAGGGATTAACCGGTAACCCAGTTCCTTCAATTCTACTCACAGATCATCACTTCCTCCAAAGCCGTCATGTGCTCACTGTTTGAATTCTCAACACTGTTTATGTTCTCTTTTCATCATCTCCATCCTACTTGCCCTGCATTACAGCCTATTACTTGGTGGGACACTTTATCCCAAACTACTCTCCACATCCTCACTGATGCAAGTGGTGCCAAGGGTGGAGGTAGAGTCTCTGGCAATCAATGGTTTTGTTGTCAGATTCCTCATGATCATTCAGGAGCTGACATCCAAGTTAAGGAATTTTATGCCATCATTCATGCCATTTTATGCTGGGATCCTGATTTCCATGGTCAGTATGTATCTTTCATGCTGATAATCAAAATGTATATTCTGCTATTACAAAGCTCTGCATTTGCTCATCATCCACAATGGAACTCCTGCATCAATTCCTTGGTCTTGCATCCCCACTTGACTTCCTTTTTGAATCTGAATGGATTCCTCCTAAAGATGATTCCATTGCTGATGCTGCCTCTCAGTCTTAATTTGCCCTCATGTTCTCCATCACCTTCAACTTTAGCCTCAAGGGTTCCTCCGAGGCTCTTTTTCTGAAATCAACCTGCAGCTTTCCCGAGATTCGCCCCATTCTTGCCATTGTGTGAGAACGACATCGGGCTTTCACGGCCACATTTTCAGACCACTTCTCCCAGTCCACCGGCTTTTCTAAGCTCTGCCCCGCTTGGCCCGGGCCTGCTACAATGGGTGCCTGTCTTCCACCTGTGCTCACACCCCCTTCCGCTTTAGACCGCAACGTGATGTCGTTCACCAGACCGGAGTGAGATAGAGATTCAGCTCTGTGAACTCTTCCCAGAATCCACTGGTGAGCAGAAGATACGTGTACCATGTAGTGACTTTATTTCAACATTAATGTTCAAAAATACATCAAAAGGTTATTCTTCGGCGTAACCTGTAATTGTGTCCTCACGTGACATGTGCTCCAGTCCTACGTCTTACACTCATCTTCCTTCCCATAATTTCTCGTATTTCCAGTCCTAATCTTTCAAGTCCTTTCAGAGAGAAAGATCAGCACAATGCTTCGACAGAGGAGCATGTCCTCGTTTCCCCGAATCTAAGTGAGATGTCATTTATTATGGTTACGTGCTAACCACGGGATGTAATAAGATCTACCGGAAGGCATAGACGTGTTCTCCCCTGCTTTAATAGAGAGTGCATTCGGGACGATGCGGCGTGGATACGTGTGCGACTGCTTTATAGGATGCTGGGGCATCCGTGTGGTCCGGGTGTCAACAGCATAGTATGCTGGAACCGAATCCAAAAACGAGTGAGTGGGGTGTTATTCTTTGTTGTGTGACTATGAGAGTATGATCTAGGCAGCTTTGATGAATGCGTTGGTGGCGTTGGTGATAGACAGAAGTGGACCGCCGATTAAGGACCTTGCTACTGTTGAGGAGAAGGAGAAGGGTGTGTATGAGTTTATGACGACGGTAAGGTATTGGGCTTGTCATGGGGAAGGAGGGAGGTGATTCCCTGAAGGGCGGAGCCATCCAGATGGCCATCATACGCGTCCAATGTTTTCGAGCGCGTCTTCCCTTCAGGACTGCCAGGACTCAGCAATCTCGGAAACAGCTGCTACATGGGATCCAGACTCCAATCAATATTCACACTTCGAGCCTTCAGCCTATACCACCTCTTTCCCTTGGTCACCCACGCGTGTACATGCACCAAACAACTCCGCGCGCCCTGTATTGACCGTGAGGTGCCAAAATGGGTGAATCCTCAGGCCGACAATCGCACCTCGCACCCATTTTCCGTCTTCTGCTGCCTGTGTCCGCCCCCGCCCCAGTGAAAATAGAGATTGGGCAACAAATGAGAATAGACGACGATCCCTTCCTTCGTTCATCACTCCCCGACGCCAGCGCCGTTATTCCAAGAAGGCATTACACCGACAATGCTCAGGTCTCCCATTGAAACAGGTCACAAGGAATTCTCAATGATGACATAGAAAACGCGGGAGAGTTCTCTGCGTATCCTACGGTCCTAAGTCAACAAGCTTAGGTTGTGGCGGCCCAGTGGGTGGTGGTGTTGATGAGCCTCAGCTGGAGCCTGCTGACATCATCCGCCTGCGGTGGATCAGGGGCTATTGCATGCAGTTCAAGAAGGTGCGGTGTTGTGCGTAATGATTTGAGCGGGTGGGGGACGTTGGGGACGCTATTGGGGAGCATGCCGGATGGTAATAGTGATGAGCTCTTGGTAGCCTGGAATCATCCCCTTTCCTTGTCACCCTGTCTCTTCTCGGTCGCGTTCGCCGGGGGCTGATCATGTGTCGAGTATATGCGTCTTTCCACTCCTCCCACTCCTTCCTATTCCACAGTTATCGTAGTTTGCCTCCTCATACATTATCGCGGCGGAAATTCCGGGTCTGCCGCGCTGATAGCCCTAGAATGCATGTGCTTCTCTACTTTACTTCGAGTTTCTCTGTTGAGTACCGGGATATATAATATTACGCCCAGTTCATAATTGCCAAAAGAAGGGTCGCTGCACTCTTTAAGCCAGGCACTGGAACGGCATCGCCAGCAACTTTGACAACAATGGCTGCAATGTCCATGACCTATAATAGATGATCTTCGTCGGGATGATGGAGAGTTGCTGTTTGGCAGGTCGACGCTCCATTTGGTATTGACTGTGCGCGTGGGATGGAGCACCGGATTGGTAAGCGAAACGCAGTCTTCATGGTAATAAGCGACACCCTCATATTCGAACGCCGCGATCGTGATGTTATAAAAACAAAAAAAGACGAACAGCCCGAACCAGTGTACACCTAAACTAGCATCCTACCTACTATGTCAGAAGGTGATTTACTAACTGACACATTGATTGAGACATAAATACTTATATTACAAGACTATTACCACCTTGTTGATTGTGTATTACAATAAGTCAACTCATACTATTTTTAATAGCTTGTGTACTATGGAGGTTGTCTGTAAGCATTATAATGTCAAATGTTTACTAATCAAAGCAATATTGCTACAAAAATTCATCTTAAAATAGTGGTATATATTCTAAGACCATTATAAAGAACTGTTTTGGATTAACCAGATGAGTAAATGGTAGGTGGCAATGTCATTTTCATGCAATTATGTATTAATAGCACTGCCATTTGATGTCCCTTTCCTAGGCTATGATTACAATATGAATTATGGAAATAACAGTGATAACCAAAAAGAGAAGGTGTTCACTGCAGACATGGTAGCCTTTGTCCCACGAGCAACACTGGAAATTCACAAAAGCTATGGGATTCCGTGTCCATCCTAGCTCTGCACATCGATCTACCCTATTTTCGTTTAGAAAGACTAAGTTATCACGTTTCGCGTAGGAGTGCTATTGCGCTCAAGTCCTCGACGGCTCGGGTAAAGCCCATAGATAACGAGAACAACGTACCTTTGAGAAATAAACATATTTGACAAAAGTGGACTGAACTAGAACAGAAGCCAGCAGACACCCAAGATTCAGTCGCCGCCTAGTGGGGCTGTAGGTAAACGACTGAACTGAGGTTGTACTCCATAGCGTCACATACATATATACGCGTGTGGGTGAAAAATGCGCTCGTACGATAAAAGGAAAAAATAAGCGGGTGGTCCAGTCCGATATACGATCTAGTAAGTGTTGCGGCGTTCAGGGTATGAGAATTCTTCCCTATTTACCGCCATATAAATTTCGAATGATGCTGACTTTATTTTCCGGGACTTGCGGGGATACGAAGGTTTCTGTTCTTCTGGAAACGCTCCGATCCGAGGACACCCCGGGCTTATGGTGGATTAACCCTGCGCCTGCTTCTGCATCTTTTCTTATGGAATAGCTCAGAAGACATGTCGCCCTTATGGTGGATTAGCCCTGCGCCTGCTTCTGCTTCTTTTCATGTGGACAAGCTCAGAAGACATGCCGGCCATATGGTGGATTAGCCTGGGTCTCCTTCTCCTTCTTGTCTTCTGGAAAATGTGGGTCTGATTCTGCATCCTTTCTTCCCGAAAAGCTCAGAAGACATGCCGGGCTTATGGTGGATTAGCCCTGCGCCTGCTTTCTTGTGGAAAGGCACAGGAGATATGCCGGGCTTATGGTGGATTAGCCTTGCGCCCGCTTCTCCTTTCCTCTGGAAAAGCTTTCTCGACACGAGGGCCTTATTACTAGCCTTGTTGGCGGCTACATTGACCCCTGCCTGGAACGCTCGGAAGGAGTGGCTGCCTTACTTTTGGTGGATTAGCTGGGAGGTTGCTTCTTCTTCTTCCTTGGTTCTCAAGGATTTCCCAACAACCAGAATTAAGAGAACTTCTTTTCTTCTTGGTTCTCCTGAGGGACCGGCCAGCCAGTGTCTCGCAGACTTCTGACGGTTATGATGGTCTTAAAGTTGATTAACCGGGGACTTGCTTCCGCTTCTTTTCTTCTCCTTTCTTCGGAATTATCCTTCAAGATCGGCTAGACGAATTATTGAGGATTTGCCATGTAAAAATCCTCAAAGAGATTATTTTCTTCTTGAGTATTGTGAATGACCGGCCAGCGAGATTCCCGAGGCCCGCCGGTCAATCATTTCCGCCCCGCACCTAACATACCGAGGAAAATCTATTTGGAAAAACCATAAAGCATGTCCCAAATATCTAGTCGAACCAAGACATTCCGTCTAATTTCTTCCCCCTCTAGAACTATATCCACCCCCTCATTGCTGCCTAGTTCCTTCCCCTTACAGAACGACATTCAGCTCTTCATCACTGCATAAGTTCCTTCCCCTCTCATGACGACTCCTACCTCCTTATTTCTGGCTATTCTACCCCACCTTCCAGAACAACATCACCTATTTTCTGCCCCATCCATACCGACGCCAACCTCTATTACTGTCTATCTTCTTCCTCCTCCAGAACAATGGACAACAACCTAAGGTGAGTATAATTCTGTCGGCCTCAGCCATCGATTTCGAGCTTTTATCAAGTAGTTCATGTAGCCAAAGCCCGAGAGAAGACGGATGCAAATGCAAAGCTCAACCACCCGATGTAGAAGGGAGGAATTTAATTGTCTGCATTGACGGGGCCTCAAATCAATCGGGGGACAAGGTATGTTCTCATGTTTATCGACAAATGTATGACCCGTCTGATCCTTCTCTACAGAATACCAATGTCATGGAGCTTTACAGCCAGCTCGTCAAGGATGACGCACGTCAACTCACATATTACAATAGCGGCATTGGGACCTATGCCAAACCCTATTGGAGGTCGGTGAGTTACTTGATACAAGTGCTCTGCAACAAGATTGCCTTCGCAATTGCCTGGTACGACGACGTTGTACATAACCGATTGTTGATTAACATCATATCCCTAAAGGAACTTTGAGAAGATCATTATGGATGCATACCGATGGTTAGCGGACAACTACCGGGATGGTGACCGCATCTATTTATTTGGTAATGTAGAGGAAATTCGGTGCTTCTTTTTCTTCGCTAATCGCATACTTCAATCACAGGCTTCTCACGGGGTGCATATCAGGTGCGAGTTTTGGAGGAAATGATTCACAAAGTCAGTGTTTGCGGGGTATTTTCCACGATCTCTTCACTTATGCTGAGAGATTAAGGTGATTAGGTTGGCCTCATACATAAAGGCAACGAGGAACAGATTCCATTGTAGGATTGAATTCTATATCTATTCCGCAAGGGTATTGAGGTCATATTAGTGCATATGAACTGTATGCAGATCCGGCAAGTGACGGAAATATGTCTGGCACCTCATACCGAATGAACCTGGCCCAACGCTTTAAGGACACATTCTCTAGAAAAGACGTTCGAGTGTATTTTATTGGGGTTTGGTACGCTGATTATCCTATTAAGGCTGCGGCGCTTTATTAAAAATAAACTTGTTGTTTCTCAGGGATACTGTTTCATCCATAAGAGGTCCAAATCTTCCACGAACGGTCACATTAGACCACATGTGTTTCTTCCGCCATGCACTTGCCCTCGATGAACGCCGGGTAAACTTCCTGCCTGAGTATGCTTGTCGCGGAGTCATGGTTCCTCAAAGTAAGTTATTAGTCATTAATATGAATTCCCTGCAACTCCTTCTCCCGCACTATCCAAGCAGCAGTCGCTCCAAAATGCTGCGAGTGCTGAACACCTCGCTCAGCAACAAACAGTTAAGGAAGTTTGGTTTCCGGGAACCCATTCCGATATGCGAGTATCTTTCTATCTCTTCGATATAATTCGTGAGCTGACTGGGCTTCGCAGAGGTGGAGGAAGCGTGATCAGCGGTGACTTAGACCGTAGACACCCTGCCTTCTTATGGATGTCCTATGAAGCTGCATGGGCAGGTCTGAGACTAATGTATTCCGATGTAGCATGGAAATGGGATGAACTAGGTCCAATTAATGAGTCACTCACGTCGGTTTGGAAACTCCTAGAGTATTTGCCGATAAAGCGACTGTCCTACGAATCTGGCGACAGCGTCACTTGGCGGTACGTTCTTACTGCATGGGGTTCAACGTGTTAATTTTATAGGGCATTAGTCCACATCGTGGCCGGGGACGCAAAATACAGCCTGGACAGAAGGTGCACGTCTCTGCGGCATACTGTCAAAAGTCGTATTCACCCAAGGTCGTCCTACCTGTGGATGGTACACAATGGGTTGGCTTTATAGGCCTTGGTGACCCAGAAGATCCGTTGTCTGTCCTGCGGGATCTCAAAGATATAGATCTACTAGAAATGGAAATCTTCGATCCAAATGCTGCAGACATCGTCATGAACATGATTGAAAGCTCACCAGATAAAACAGGACCGCTGCACCGTCCGGCAATTATGTGAAGTCAGGTAAACAAATTTTCTTCATTCCACACCAATATCTAGTAACATGGTTTTCTGACGTAGCGTCGGGCATGATTGCGCTTTGTGGTGTGAACAACTTTGCCAATCGCTTGGGGGCACTCCTGCCAGCGTGTCCCATACCCCTTACATCACACATCACAGCTCAGACTGCCTACTATTCCCAGTTCATCAACATATCTAGCATATAACAACTAATTTTTCTTTTTATTATACAAGGATTGTCTTCTCACAATTCTCAGAGCGAGTTCCGCGGGTTTCTTCAAGGCGCTCCTAGCAGACTGTATGTTAATCCCATATCCGACAATAACTATCTGACCACACCAAAGTAAACTTCCGAAAATGGCATCCGACCACCTTGGAAGCTGTCCTGAGCAATAGTCAGCATTTGGCATCTCTCATTTTCGGTGCTATTAAGCTTCAAGTAGTTTCTCTAAACGAAAAATTCTTGCAGTATGTCTTTCAAATTCCTCAGAACTGAATTACGCTTGATGAATACAAGTAAACCGTCGTGGTTGATTGGCATAGATTTAGCCTACTGGTGGCCTCTACCAACACCCTGCAGGAACGTGAATATGGTGATGCACAACGTTATCAATTATGTAAATCTACTTATTTATTGGCCGTAGATGTATTCCGAAGCAACATATTGATGGCTGGCGAAATCATAGATCTGATAAAGCCCATCCTGCGGGAACCCCAACAAGCGTTCACTGATAAGCCCATTAACATTCTCGTAAATATTGCGGAACGCGGCAAGCGTATTCCTGCTGGCGAGATACATGAGAGGTGGTGGTGCCGATGAAGAGAGTGTTTTTGGTAAAGACGAGGAGGTTGAAAGGGGGGGAACGTGGGAACATGAGGGAGTTGAAGGGGTTGGCGCACCTATATGTCCATGTGTACCAAACCATGTACTTTTTCAAGCTTTCCGTAATCCAACGACCTACTCTTGAAGATGCATACTTTGTACACAAACATCTTAGAACTATATGAATGCAAAAGTTTACGACGGCATTATCCAACGATGTTTCGTCACTTGTAGTTATGTGGCTTTCAGATGTGAAAATGCGGGTTTTACTGGCAAACTAGAAAATAATAGGGAGAATTTACTCGTACATAGATCGCTCAGAATATCATATGGCTATCTTGTTTCTTTCATGACTTGAAATCTCTCGACTTAATGAGTTTATTTTGGAATTTTCTTCCCCTTTAAAACGCTGCCAGAATTATCATATTTCCGACGATTCGTTCATACATTTCATTCTAGCCCAGCCTTCGAGGATAGATACTTACACTTCGAGATCTTTTCGCTGCCTCTTTTAGACCGGGCACAAAGTACCAATAACTCTAAAATGCGGCCGGCTTCGCCGACGAATACGTCTTTGCCAGAATATCGCATTGAGACAGGGGACATATGTGAGGGATATATTAGTCGGAGATATAGATGGCGAAGATCTCTGCTCCCAGCAATGAAACCCCGTATGAAACTATCTTAACTGCACCTACTGATTCAAAAACGACCAAACCCCAGAAGGGAAAGATGGCGGAACAGTTAAAGGCAATTACAGCAAGGTGTTTCTTGATCAGTCCACTAGTAGAAAATATAAAAGAATACGAAATTGAAGACAAGATACTCAAAAAGTGTAAGGTTCGGCTTTAAAGATAGCGTAATCCTTCGGTTTGAGCTTCTTACGAAGAGGAACGAGCAGAGTAGGAATAGGCTCCAATTCGAAATAACTGCTGTAGCTAATGGGTGGCTTCCCTATTTATGCTAGCATTCGTAGACTAAACCCCCTAGCGACAGATAATAGAAATGAAACAGTGTAATGATCGGAAATTTATCTACCCTCTCTTTACCCTCTGAGACAACGGCGGTAGACCGCTCCGTGCCAAGTCCGCCACCAGGTCCGCTCCCGTTACAGTCTCGCGGACTTCTGACGGCCATGATGGTCTTAAGGTGGATTAACTGGGGACTTGTTTCCGCTTCTTTTCATTTCTTTTCATTTCTTAGAAATTATCCTCCAAGACCGGCCAGACAGGTTCTTGAATATTTCCCATTCATCAGAATCAAAGACATTCTTTTCTTCTTGGGTATTCTGAATGACCTGCCAGCCAGATTCCCGAGGCCAGCGGGTCAATTATTTCCACCCCGCATCTAACACACCAAGGAAAAGGCTATAAAGCATGTCCCACACTATCTAGTCGAACTGTAAGGTCGTCGATTGACCTCACTCGGTCGGTACGGACAGGACTAAGTTTTCTCTGTTCGAGTCGTTAGAGTATGCGAAAGATACAGGTAGAAGCTTCTGCTTGTAACTACATTAATCATGGGTTAATATATCTTGGCAGAACAAAGGAGTGGCATCAGAGAAATAGGGGGAAACAAAAGGACAATGGAGGTGATGACACGAGGTAAGAGAACAAAGGGACAGCTTGGCGGAAGACAAAGGCGATTAGGTAAAACAAAAGAGAGTTGTGTGGAACAATGGGGATCCTATTGGTAATGTGTGCCTGTGGTACGACGGCCAGGATTACACGAACCAGGACATTCTGTCTAATTTCTCTCCCCCCTCTAGAACTATATCCAGTTCGTCACTACTCCCAATTTCCTTCCCCTTCCAGAACGACATCCTGCTCTTCATCACTGCATAACTCCCTTCCCCTCTCATACCGACCCCCACCTTATCTCCAGAACAATGGACAGCAACCTAAGGTGAGTATAATTTTGTCGGCCTCAGCCATCGATTTCGAGCTTTTATCAAGTAGTTCATGAAGACGGATGCGAATGCAAAGCTTAACCACCCGATGTACAAGGGAGGAATTTAGTTGTCTGCATTGACGGGGCCTCAAATCAATCTGGGGATACGGTATGTTCTTATGTTTATCTACAGATTCATGCCCTCAGAGTGAGTTCCGAGAATTTTTTCAAGGCGCTCCTAGTAAACTGTATGTTAATCACATAACCGATAATATCCATCTGACCACACCAAAGCGAACTTCCGACAATGGCATCCGACCACACTGGAAACCGTCTTGAGCGATGGTCAACATTTGGCTTTGCTCATTTTCGGTGCTATTAAGGATCACAGAGTTTTGCTAATCAAAACGTTCTTGCAGTATGTCTTTCAAATTCCTCAGAAATGAATTACGCCTGATGAATCCAAGTAAACCGTTGTGGTCGATTGGCGTAGATTTAGCCTACTGGTGGCCTCCACTCAACACCCGGCAGGAACGTGAATATGGTGATGCACATCTTTATCAATTATGTAAATCTACTTATTTATTGGCCGTAGACGTATTCCGAAGCAACACATTGACGGCTGGCGATACCATCGATCTTATAGAGCCCTTCCTGCGGGAACCCCAACTTTACGTTCTCACAAGTCTTGCGGAATACAGTAAGCGTATTCCCGCTGGCCAGATCTTATCACACTCGATGTTGCTACAGATGTGCTTCGCACCATGGTGGTGACTAACCATATTGGTACCAAGCCAGTAACGTGGCTGGAAAGTAGCGATCGAAACATTCCTGAAACCGCTACAACGCTTGAGGCTCTACTTGGGAAATATGGTACGTCGTGGTCGTTGCGATCCTATATGTCTCCCTCTTTAACCCTCAATAAAGAAGATAAACCCCAGGGGGGCAGTGCAGGAGGCGATGGTCCACCTGTAATCGTAGAGGAGAGGTCAACACCTGGAGTAGAGACTGAAAGTGGTCAAAGGGGAAGAAAAGACCGACAACAATTGTCTGAAGTGTCGCAATAAAAATTGCGATGGTAGGTGGGACATATATCAATGCAGGTGAGTCCTTAACCCTCATTCAAGTAGATGAACCTAAGGCGGCAGTTCAGGAAGCGATGGTCCACCTGTGATCGTAGAGGAGAGATCAACATCTGGAGTAGAAATTGAAAGTGGTCAAAGGTGAAGGAAGCGACCGACAACAATTACGCCATCACCAACCTCTCCCATTCAACCACTCATTGTTCCGCCACTTGATTGTTAAGTAGCGCCCCTGTGCCTGATAATGCAGTTCTTTGTTCTCCTGCCACATTCACCTTGACTCTATTAAAAACCCATATCCTATAGTGATAGAATATCTTCTCTTTGACCATTTAATCCGTTCCCCACTCTTCCCTAGGGAACCTCGCATCCACCTTGTATCTTACTGATATTTAAAAATAAAGAAAACTTAGTCCTGTCTGTGTTGACCGAGTGAGGCTGATACCGACAGCCTTACACCTTCACTCCCGGCTCTGCTATAGAGATCCGACTATCCCAGATGTATGCTCTGTCATTTTTACTCGCATGTCGTTAGACCTATCGAATGGAAACTTGAAATACTAGGAATGTTTGCCCATTTTTGCCATATTCAAGGAGCCACATTTGGATACAGTAAATTGCATCTTATGTCGGAAATTTTGAGATTGGAATATATATACAGATACAAACATATCAACACATATCAGGCTGTCAGCTATCTGACTCCTATATATGCTTCAAAAATTACCTATATCGTACTATCGGAATGACCACCACTGATGAGGATGATCATCACTGATAAATAATGATCACCACAAATATTTCCATGCCAGATCTAGTTGCTCAGTTAGACACAGTATTCATGATTCACCAGCTAATACAGCATTGGATTTTGCTCAATTGTTGTATGGTAACATCAACACATGTGTATTCAATCAGCATAATATATGTCATATTTATTACAGGTCTTTCATATGTATAGGCTCAAGAGTGTTGTCAGATCTTATGAAGAAGCTCATCCAACCTACTGTTTAAATATTATCTATCCTCTCTTGCTTGAACAGCAATCTTCTCAAGAAATCTTCTCAAGACTCTCCTTAACACCAACAAGCTCATGGTACAGCCAACTCATGCTGTCTTTGTCACGAAAGGTGAGATGCTGCCTTTTTAATGAGCGCTCATCAGCAACATCTATTGGAATTCCTGACTTGTGCTTCAGTGGAGATTTGACCTGATGTGAATGACAATGACTCTGGTGTTTATCAATTCATTCATGGTTAGCAAACTATGTGAAACTAGCCAATGTATGGTGTCACCTTGGCATGCTGTACCGGCACAACTACAGTGAATACATTGGCCTGTCCAAGTCCTACAGTTTCTGGCTGCTGACAATGCTACAATTGTCGAGGAGATTGCAGTTCCTCCTCACTAGATGAGAGAATATATATTCCGGATCACTTTGGGCTGCCTGAAGATGATGAGGATGAGGATGAGGATGAGCAGGAGCAGAAGAGGAGGGGTGTGAGGTGGCCCTTCCATTATTTAATGGGTGGGAAGTCTGAAAGTACATTAAAGTCACTCTGAGTTTGAAGTGGTTGGTTGCAGTAAAGAGGAATGGGATGGCATTGAGGGTGAGTATCTTTCATTTTGAATGATCACACCACCTTGACACTTTATATATCTTTGGCAGTGTCGACATGTTTAGTTCAAAGCTCATCGGCTCCCCAAAGATCCTAATATGAGTTGCTTGTGAAAGATTGACTGATGGGTATTTATATTACCATCTTTGTCCATAGGGATGCACAACCACTTGTCTGAGGTATGTAATTACATCTATTTTTCTATCACAATTTGAATGTTCCATTTCAACCATGAGCAAATATTATGCTTTACTTATGGATAGTTTTTACTGGCCTCATAGGAGGCAGATTAGGAAATAAAGGTGGTGTTGGTGTCTCCATCAATTTAACAGAACTCTCTTCTTTTCATCAAAGCATGTCTTGCAGGTTGGTATATGTGCTTAAACCATCTTTTGTGACTGATTTTTATTCAGCTCATGAGGACAAAGTCCCACTATGTGTCACTAACCTTGCCAAGATCAAAGTAAGCACTTAGATGAAGTAATTACATTGTGTTCAATATTGCACAGGCAGAATTACTAGTGGATGCATTTCTAATGCCAGATGATCCACTGACTTTAGCTGAAGGTGAGTAACTGCTTCTAAGTGTGAGGTCCTAATTCTCCCGAATAAATGTGCCTATTTAATCCAGACCTCACTGAGAAGTTTGATTATGTTGGAACAGAAAGTGCACAACAGTATCTTTATGGGATAGCAGTAAGGGCCATGACACATAAACAAAAGCCTTCCTTTGGTTTACTTCTTAATTGTTCCCTTTGTCACTGTGATATTTCTTTAAAACATTCTAGTACATTCCATACTATTGTTTCCACTTTATCACCCTTCCTTTTCTTCTGAATTAGCTCAAAAAGAAGCCATTCCAGTCAACTTCACCTCAGCTATTTGGCATACAGCATGAAAATACTGAGTATTATTTAGTGCTTTAAATCTCACAGATTACACCTGAATTTTGGAGACATTTTCTTCTTTTGGATATCTCTCAATTGCACACCAACTGTCTAATTTCCTGCAAAGGTATACATCTATCCTGGTATGAATAGTTTACATTTATTGAAGGTTTTGATTAGAATACAGGCAGGCATTAGCTTTTGACCAACTTAGCAAGTGAATATAGGAAATGATCCAACTTTCTCTGACCTGCATGAGGCTGACATCAATTTTCCACCAATGTAATGGGATTTGATGTCACTGTTCTTATGATCTTTTCTAATATGATGAATACACCAGGTTGAAGCTTCAAGCATGATTTTTAGGACCAGAAAACCCACCAGCCTCTGGACCCCATCCTACATGGACCTGACTCACTATACCAAGTTACAGCTAAACTGGAAAGCCTGCCAGGGCCTGGATGTCAAGCCCATCTACATCTTACCCTCTGTGTCTCATGCATCACTCATTTGACTCTGCTGGGACCTGTGCACATCAAAGCCTGTCTATGTCCAACCCTGTTCCATGCACCAGTCACTGGGCTCCACCCAGATAACCCAACAGCTCTCTAACTGAGCCCCATTCCCATTATGGTCTAATGACCTGTCATGTTTCAGACTCCACCTCCATTCCATTCCACCCCTAACACCTAATTTGGTGTTTACTTATCTTCTTTCATGATTACTTGTTTGAATCTCAATATTACCAGATTTGGTATTGCATACATTCTACAGTCTATATAAACGTGAAGGGTATGCATATATCATGATTGGACTGTGGAATAATATACATATTATAGTACTTTATTATCTAGTTTTTATTTCTTTTCTTTAACTCTCTATATCTTTCGAGCATACCCATATTTCTTAGTTTGAAGTCTTATGTATATCTATGGGCACTCTCGGCACCAAATGACAAACACCTTTTTACCCAGCAGACACCACCTCGTAACGACCCCGACGTCGAATAGTGAGAGGTGTCAAGGGTAACATCTCAGCTACCTATAAAGGTAGTGTTTTCTTGCATACTAATAGTCTTTGGACTCGAACCGCGAAGGTCGAGTCCCACTCCCAAGTCTTTGCGCTCATCGACACTATAGTCGACTCGTGCTGCTATATCTCTACCCTAGATATTCAGTCTTTCGCTGACTATCCCTCTTACTTCTAGCTACAAGTTGTACCGTAAAGGTCAACTCTTCTTTTCTCCTGTCCTCGTCATCACGAGCAACTGTACAGTTGCTCTTGTGACGTGTAGTGTGTCTCTCTACTAGTACTATCAGTCTAGTCATCTACTGTATTGCACTGGACAGTCAATACTTAATAATAGTAGTTGAATAAATACTATTCTTTGTATATTGAGCAGTCAGAATCTATCGACTCTTCACACTAATGTTGTATATACAATCTGGTCAGAAAATAAATTACAGTGCTTTGCATTATTGTTAGGGTACATACATGGTGGGTTTCTGGAGAAACCTGCAGGAAATCCAGTAGGACTTTGCTTCAGCTTATAGGCTGTGCCCTCACGAGATCATGTTGTCCAATTTCAGACAGGCAGATGGGAAACCCAGGGAGTCTGGGTGGGGTTTGTGGGTCGAGAGGTTGGAGGTTGGAGGTTGTGGGTCGAGGGGTTGGGGAGTTGAGATAAATAAGAGAGATAGATCTGTCGGAGCCCATGGGCTCTGACTAGCGAGAGCAGTGTAATTCAAGGAGGAGTTTAGAGCGGAAAATGTATTAGATTACTGGGGGGAATCTAAGCTGATTTTCTGACTGGATTGTATGTACAACATCTGCCAGACTATATAGACTGTGGAATGAATAACATACCAAATCCAGTAATAATGAAATGAAACTAGCAAAACATAAAATGGGAATAGTAAACACCAAATTTGGTGTTAGGAATGGGACAGAATGGAGCAGAGTCCGAATTGTGACAAATCATAAACCATCACAGGAAATGGAGCAGGAGCAGAGTCTGAATTGTGACAAATCATAAACCATAATGGGAAATGGAGCAGGAGCAGAGTCTGAATTGTGACAGGTCATTTGACTAAAATGGGAATGGGTGTTACGACCGGGCAAATCCCGCCGGACTCCGGGCACTAACTCGTACGCCCCCACGCGCTACAAGCACCAATCATCTGTTTATAGGATTTCCCGCCCGGACTCCGTTACGTCAAGACTCGTTACGTTCGACCTCATTAAGACACATATCAGTCACCGGACTTCCCCCGGACCCCGTCTCTGTCTATGTCCGTCTTCGTCCCACGCATCAGTCACCGGACCCGCTTAGAATCCCGTCACCGCTCTAATCGAGCCCCGTTCCCGTTTTAGTCAAATGACCTGTCACGATTTAGGACTCCGCTCCCGCTCCGTTTCCCGTTATGGGTTATGCTTTGTCACGATTCGGATTCCGCTCCGTTCCGTCCCGTTCCTAACACCAATTTGGTGTTTACTATTCCCGTTCTATGTTTTGCTCGTTTCGTCTCATTATTACTGGATTCGGTATGTCATGCATTCCACGGTCTATATAAACTGGCAGATGTTGTACATACAATCCAGTCAGAAAATTAGCTTAGATTCCCCCCAGTAATCTAATACATTTTCCTCTCTAAAAACCCTACTCTTATCAGACCGCTCGCACTAGTCGGAGCCCACGGGCTCCGGCGCATCTATCTCTCTCGACTATCTCGATTCACGACTCTCGACTCACGACCTACGACTCATGACCCACGAACCCCCGCCCGGACTCCCCGGGATTCCCGTCCGCCTGTCTGAAATTGGACAATACGATCTAGCGAGGGCGCAGCCTATAAGCTGAAGCCAAGTCCTACCGGATATCCCGCGGGTTTCTCCGGAAACCCGGCCTGAGTGTGTATCCTAACAATGGGGCTCAGTTAGAGGGATGACAGGTTTTCTGAGTGGGGTCCAGTGATTGATGCGTGGGACAAGGTCAGACATAGACAGGGATGGAGTCTAGTGGGAATTTTGGTGACTGATACATGACATAACAAAGTCGAGTGTGGATACGTCTGACATACAGAGTCTGGCGGGAATTCCGGTAAACTGACAATCAGTGCATATAGGGCGCTGTAATGTATTCAGGGGTTTCTCTTAGATAGCTCAATATATGCTATAGTGTCACAGAGCTTCAACAATAAAACAAGCAAAGGTCCAGTAATTTAAATACTGATAGATTAATGAGTTGCACTATTAAGCTTAAACAACTCAAATCAATGCTTATTTTGATTATTGAAAGGTTCAATAGAACAATATATGACTCTTTTAGCAAAAAAAAGAACTATTCCTTGAGAATAGAGGCTAGAAGCTGAATATATGCACAGTAACTTAGCAGAGACTTGATATAAAGCTTCAGACTCTTGGATGCGTATTTGTAACTATTAATAGCTATTTAACATGGTGTTAAATAATTTATTAATAGAGAAAATAATTTGGTTTGGATTAATTGAGTGCTTGTACTTGATTAATTCAATAAACTTAGGGCTGGGCCTTGAATAATCTAGTATTGGCAGGGATTTCAGTAAGAATACTTATTAGGTTTACTATGTATTTAGTAAGCCTAAGGGTAGCTGTGAGGCTGGGGGGAAACTTAGATGATTAGCTAAGTTCAAAAGTGCTGACAAAGATTCAAGATTCTGCAAGTGTAGGTGCTTGCAGTTAGTGTATCAGACTAAGGCTATTATTGTCCTTAGGATGATTACATAAGCTTCTGAGCTGTGCAGTAAATATGTGTGTTATAGATGATTTTATTGGAAACTTGGCCCTCCTTATATACATTTTGATAACTAAATATTTAATTATTTAATTATTTTATGAGGTCATTAGTTAGGTCATAATGACCTCATATTCTACTTATTTTTTACCCTTTATTTATCATGTGATTCCCCTCTCTGAGACAAGGGTTCCAACCTTTGGCTTGAACATGAAGGTTCAAGGCCATGGTCCCAGGATGGAAGCAAATGCTGAGTCGGTGGAATCTCGAGTAGTCACATCTGTGACTTGTGTGATATCCTGACACTGGAGGCTTATCTAATAAGTCACATGACTGTGAAAATGCACAAACAAGGCTGCAGCAAGGTGCTGAAAAGCAATAACTAAGTAAATAAAATATAAATAATTAGTTAAGAATTATAATAAAATAAATAAGATATAATAGCATTATATGAGCTTATATATGCTATTATTATGTGAAGTTAAAAGGAATTAGGCCTTATATTTCACAATAAAAATATAATAAAAATACAATAAATTCAAGAAAATATTAAATAATTCACAGAAAATTAAGAGAAAATTATGAGATGAGGCTGATACCTCATAGGTGTGGATGTTTATAAGTTAGTGCCTGCAGTCTGGCAGAATTTCTGGTCGTAACAATTATGTAAGGTGCACACTAGATTTGTGGGGAAATATTGCTGACAATTGCAAACCTTGTAGCTCTTTCAATAATTGACTCACAATTTTCAGCAATATTTCCCCACAAATCTAGCACGTGCCTTACATAATGCAAAGTGCGGTAAGTTTTCAGACTAAGTCCTCCCCCAGTTACTTAGCATATACCCACTCCAACCCCATCTCACAACACTATCAACCTTATCAGAGCCCATGGGCTTTCTGACTGGTCCCCACTCCATCCCCATCTCATAACACTATCAACCTCATCAGAGCCTGTGGGCTTTCTGACTGGTCCCTGCTCCATCCCCATCTCTCATATCACAATACTTGCTATCGACCTCATCAGAGCCCATGGGCTTCCCAACTGATCTCTTGACCTATCAACTACACTGGGACTCCCTGGGTTTCCTGTCCACCTGTTTTAAATTGGATGCTATGATCTCATGAGGGCATAACCTATAAGCTGAAGCCAAGTCCTACTGGATTATCTGTGGGGTTCTCCAGAAACCCTTCACTAAGCTCTGCACACATCTTAACAATGAAGTACAGCCTTCATAGCATAAATCTCGACATGGTCATAAGCTTCCTGTGAGACATGCTTTTGATGAGGCCAATGAAAATGGCAAAGAAGGCAGACAGTGTGCCTTGAATGATAAAGGAGGTGAGGATCAAGATGAGAGGGGCTATTTGGTCAGCATGGTGTCATCTGCTTGGACAATACATCCTTCCAAACACAAAATGGTTGCCAGGGAAGTGGGAATGATGACTCTCTAAGCCATTCAGTTCTTAAGCTTTTACACATGTCCAGTCTGACCAATCTCATGTTAAAATGAAGCTGCCAGCCTGGGGAATCAAGAGTGATGGTCTCTTCTATGTGGTATGAGATGCTAACATACATAGAATGGTGTAGAACGTGTAAACTGATGATATGACTCAGCTTCCAGATGAGGATTCTAGATGTCATCTGGAACTAACTATATACTAGAATACATGGTCTGTGCAGGAGTCTGTGCACAAATGTGCACAAACCTAAACTATTTGGATAAGACTAAATATACTATCATGGGGATCACCCATGAATCAGCATATATTCAATCAATAAAAGGTATGAGCTCATTATTATTGATGATTATTCATATTATAACATCTCATGCTGCCAGGAAAGCCAAATATGTGTGGACATCCATCCTCAATGCCCTGGAGACAAGCATTGAAGCTTGGTGCTAAAATGCAAGTGCATGAGCTCATTGGCAATTGATAATCCATGTTTATCTGTGCAATCACCATCCAATGTGGAAGTTAGTTCATCTGTGAACTCGATTTGATTTGCTAAACCAAAGCAAAGCATGTCAGCAGGCTCAGTTGCACCCACTGGGCCCAAGCAAAGTACATCAGAAACATTGCACTGGAAGTGTTTTGTGAGTTTGAATGTGTCTGAGCAAGGTAGAGAGCCATCATTTTCTGGCAGACCATCTAGGACACTAAATTTGTTGCTCCATTGTGATATGTCTTTAACCAATGGTGCCTTTAAAAATCCTTCTTTCCTTCCCAAACCCCTTACCCTTCTTTTCCATTTCCTTTTTAAGTTCCTCTTTCATATATGCCTTGATGGAATCATAGTGTGAAGGATAGGCTGTGAACAGCACAATAATCCATCGGGAATTGAGTATTGCTTTGATTCTTTTTTTTTTTCTATATTTTATATTATTTTTCCTTCACTTTAAATACAAGATATATCTTGTATTTAGTAGTGCAATGGTCCACATACATATGTATGCTTGTGGGTGCATGAGTGCCTACAAGCCCACAACAGTGACACTTGTAACTGTGATAGTCACAATAGACAAGACACCTTTAACCCTGACAACTACCACCTGCACAATGCAAGTATTGGTTTGGGGTTCTGGCTCAATAACATCAGCATCACCACACTGATAGTTTAACTGTGAGCAAAGCTTCACACTGAAACAGTTGATGCTTGCTTGCTACTACTCAATTTGTCTTTAAGGATAAGACTTAATGAAATAGAACACATCTCTAGAAGCTATTCCATTTCTTTCTCATATTAGCAATGTCACTCCTACTCTCTCTATCATTCTATAAGTAATCCCTAATTGTACCTCTAAATTGATCCATATCCCAACTACTGTCAGTCCGATTGCACCTTGAGGTCGATCTCCATTCTTAAGTATTTCATCTCATTGATTGAACCTTGAAGGTCACTCCTACTTCTATTATTAGAGTAGTAGACTATTATATCACTTAATTACTACTATTCTAATAAGTCAATATTGCTTGCACATTGAGTGGTAATTTACTCAACTCTTCACACATAGTCTATGCTGTTAATGTCCATATTGGACCTACACTGATTGGCCTTGTGCCCTCATTTCCTACACTGGAAATAAATAATGGGTTTAACAGACTTCTAACCTGAGTCAACCTCCATGGGTCCAACCTCAGATTGTTTGACATTCTGGGCTGCTTTACTGGAAGGATATGGATGGTTGTTCTGCTGAGGTGGGGCTGGTTTTTGAGGCTTGGAGAACAGGCCACCATGTCTCTGGCTAGCTTCTCTTTGCATCCATTGGCTATCCAACTTTGTGGCCCAGTCAAACCAGCCCTTCAACTAGTAGGCATTTCTAGGAGAGTATATATCCTGTCTACCAAGGCAGAATTGAGGCCCTGCTCAAAATTTTCAATGAGAGCAGCATCATTGTATAAAGGATCCTCCTTTAATTGCCCAAACCTGGCAATATAATCCTCAGCACTCTGTGAACCCTGTTTGAGTTGGTTCAACTTATGTCTGGCTGTGCTTGCAGGGTAAGAATCTCTAAATGTCTCCTGTAACTCTTTTAGGAAAATTTCCCAAGTAGAGTCAATAGTCCATTTAGTGGAATACTTTGAGTTTGGCCCAAGGTTTAGCAGTTCCTCCTTTGAAGTAAGATAGGGCAAAGAGGATCTTATCAGAGTCATTATGCATTCTCTTTCCATGAATGTAGAGGGAGAGTTGAGTGACAGAAGTGTCTGTCCTCTGCTGTGAACCATCAAAGGAGTCTGGAGTGGCTACTTTGAAATTTTTGGCTGTTGAGTATGTGTTAAGTACCATGTTGGAACCTATTCCAGAACTATTGGAAAGTCACTGGGAAGTTGGAAACTATCAGATAGGGTCAGGACATCAGCTTCAACTTACATGTGCTGCACCTCTATGCAAACACTTGGAAGTCCTTAATTTCAGAGATGAACACTTATGCTGGAAGATATGGATATTCAGAGTTCTGAAGAGTTCCGAATATTGATATCGGATCTAAAGTAAAGTACAATTCATGGAAACTAATATAGATTGTCTCATTATTGCACTACAAATTTAGGATCATAGTAAGATGAAATTGGAAGTATTCCAAAATGGGAATACAATAAGATGGACTAGGGAAAATATTCCAAAATGGGAATACAATAAATAAATGAGTGAATACTTGTCAGTCGACAAATTACTAAATGTGGAACAAAGGTGAGATCCAGAAATATGGGAACTATGAATATTCTGTAGTTGGAAGTCAGGGTTGGATATTGAGGTGGAGGTCAGATGTTTCAGATGATATTGGATATTAAGTATCCAGGAATGGGTTGTAACAGTATGTGATGCTGAGAGACTCTCCAGAAGCTGCTGCATCTGAATAATCTTCTGCTTCAGGTCTTCAATGGAAGGAGTAGGGGTATGGTGGTGATAGGAGTGGATAGGGTAGGAGTATGGTTATCCATGGTATCTATAAAAAAAGGGGTGGGATCCAATAGGGTAGGATGCATACTATATTTCCTCAGGAGTGTGTGGAGAAGAAAACTAGCTACAAAAGTGTCCTTGATCTAATTATTGTAACTATTGTAAACAAAAAAAGTAGCTAACTACCAACACCCAGTTGTCAGCACTCTGGCCTATTCCTGGAATCACAGGGATGACTACCTGGATATTTTCTGGAGAACTAAGAGCTGCCTTGTACAAGGATCAGCCCCAACAGTTGGTGTTCCTATCTACTAAGGTCACACACACTATAAGGGAGATTTATTGACAGTACAGAGAGCCTGGGAGGTGGAGGAAAGGGAATTGGATGTGAGGAGTTATTGAGAGAGTGAGAGATGGTAGAGTTGTTAAGAGAGTTTCAATCTTTGTTAGGGCAACACTAACAAGGCTACCAAAGCACAAAGAGGGAACAAGAGATAAAAGAAGGATAGGGAGTAAAGGAAGAGAGGTTCTGATGACTTTAAAAATATCACACCTGTGTTTAGTGGAAATCCTAAGAAATTGAAACTGGGGTCTAGTTATATACATCCTGAAGTATTTATAGTAAAGATAAAACCCAATAAAAAGTTAAAAAAAACTAAACTTAAGGAGAAAACTAAATAAGGTTTAAACATACTATTTTTACATGTGTGTATTGTGACCATGTGACAAAATGGACTAAACTAAACTAAAATAAACACAAATTTAAACAGAGATAAAAAACAAGAAAAATATTCAGAGCTCTGACAGTACTGATAGCAGGATGCTGGAGAGTGGGGAAGGTAAAACAAGGCTGCAGGGAGCTAAATGACTGGATCCTATGTATGTAACAGTATCCCCCCATTAGGTGGAGACCCTTTGAAATATTTCTAGAAAATGATGTCATGGGCACCTCATGCAGCTAACTTGGGTGTTAGGATACGTACAGGGCGGGTCTCCAGAGAAACCTGTGGGATATCCGGTAGGACTTGGCTTCACCTTATAGGCTGCGCCCTCGCTAGATCGTGTTGTCCAATTTCAGACAGGCGGACGGGAATCCTGGGGAGTCTGGGCAGGGGTCATGGGTTGTGGGTTGTAGTTCGGAGGTCTTGGGTTGAGAGTCGAGATAGGTGAAAGAGATAGATGCGCCAGAGCCCATGGGCTCCGACTAGTGTGAGCGGTGTGATTTAAGTAAGGGTTTAGAGCAGAAAATGTATTAGATTACTGGGAGGAATGTAAGCTAATTTTCTGACTGGATTGTATGTACAACATCTGCCAGTTTAAATAGACCATGGAGTGAATGTCATACCAAATCCAGTAATAATGAAATGAAATGAGCAAAACATAAAACGGGAATAGTAAACACCAAGTTTGGTGTTAGGAACGGGATGGAATGGAGTGGAGTCCGAATTGTGACAAATCATACCCCATAATGGGAAACGGAGCGGGAGCGGAGTCATAATAGTGACAGGTCATTTGACTAAAACGGGAATGGGGCTCAGTTAGAGTGATGACGGGATTCTGAGCAGAATCCGGTGACTGATGCATGGGATGAAGATGGACATAGACAGAGACGGAGTCTGGGGGAAGTCCGGTGACTGATATGTGTCATAATGAGGTCAAATGTAACAAGTCTGATGTACAAAGTCCAGGTGGGAAATCCTATAAACTGACATTTGGTGCATCTAGGGCTCGGGTGTGTACAAGTTAGTGCCCAGAGTCTGGCGGGATTGTCCAGTCATAACAGTACCCTCCCTTTATGCTGAAGTCCCAAAGAGGCTCTAGACCTAGATAAGGTTCTTGTCGGCTACATGCATGTGTCAAAAGTCATGTCAGTTACACGTATGTGTCAAAGAGTCATGTGATCTGGAAGGTAAGGTTCAAACATGACGAGCCTATATATAAATTTGAAAAAATAGAAATTTCTTCTTCTTTATTACCCCCATCTTCGAAAAAATGGGACGAAAACCAATGCCAAGACGGCAATGCCAACTGCCAGGCCCTCCACGGGCACTCCCGATCGGGCACCTTGGAGTGTGGCACAACCTTTGGTGTGGCGAGAAGAGCAGCGCTGACTTCATGAAGAAGCAGAGAGGGAGGCCAGGGAGGCCAAAGAGGCTTTGGACAAGGAGTACCAGGTGGCATTGGCCACAGAGGAAGAGGCTGTGAGGCAGAAGGAACGGGAAGAGGAGGAGGCTGCACAGGTGGCCACAGAGAAAGCCCAGGTAGCGGCAGAGAAGGCCAGGGTGGCTTCTGAGAGGGCCGCAGTTGTTGCGGGAAAGGTAAGTCCCAGTTTTTTAACTTGTGGTTTTTTTTTTTTTCCTTTTGACTGACTTAGTATTTTCAGCCCAAGGCGACAGAGGTGGAGTCTGAGTCCCAGGGGGAGCCAGAAAGCCCCCAAAAGGTAAGCTTCTGGTCTGTGGGATATCTGTGGAACTAACTGCAACAACAGAAGGCAAAAAAGGTGGCACCAGTCTGCTTGCCCACATGGAACAACCTGCAGTGTTCCGGTTGTAATGACTGGAACACTGAGTGCAACAGAAAGTCCGGCTGGGGTCCGGGCTGCTGTCAATGCGCACATCTCAAAGCGAGGTGCTCGCTTGTTCATGAGCAGGCCACGGGGTCCAGGGTGCGAGACATCAGCAGGTCGGACAGGTTTTCCCGGTTGGATGAAGTCCTGGGATGGATCGCCGAGGGCATCGAGGCCTAAAATGAGTTCATCCGGAAGAGCAACAAGGTCCAGATTGTGGTGGCGAAGGAACTGTGCGGACTCCGCGAGGAATTTTGGAAATTCCTGGTGGAGTATGGCAGCTATGTATATGAGGAGCCACAAGCCAGGAGTTCCGAGGATGCCAGATCGGATGAGGATGGGGTTGCCGTGGAGGTCGTGGAGCTCCCCGAGGAATGGCTGAGGAGGCAGGTAAAAAACACAGCCCTATCAATGTAGATGAATAGAATAAAATAAACTTGATAATAATTTTTTTGAATCTTAAATGTAAAGCGTGAAAAAACATAAGAGATCAAAGTCAAAGTCAAAGTCCACAAAAAATCCACTTAAAGACTTGAAAGACATGTCAGAACCTCTAAATGCAAAGAGAGACATAGGGTGACAGGGAATAATGAAAATGAGTCCAAACGTAACACGGGGTCCATGGAGTGCAGTCAGAGAGACGACAATGGTCCAGGTTTGAGTGGGTAAGCTGTATGAAAGTCAGTAACAATTTCCATGGCATTACCGAGTTCCGTGGCCAAAATCCATGAGGTTTCTTCACCAGTGCCCTCGTAACCCGCCCACTTGACTAAGTAAAGCAGTTTACAAGTGCATTGACGCTTGTCAATTTTCAAATCTAAAATTTGCGAGATTTCAAACTTGGGTTCTCCGTCAATGATGACCGGAGGAGGCGGAGATTGCACACGATCTGGGATAGTGTTAGCAGTACAAGGTTCTAGCATAGAAACATGAAATACTGGGTGTACCATGCACATGCTATCTGGAAGCCGTAGGGTCCAAAAAACTGAACCTACTTGTGCGATAATTTCAAAAGAACTTAAATATTTTTCAGCAAACTTTTTTGATGGACAGGTAGTCCTAAAGAATTGAGCTTTGACATAAACACGGTCGCCAATTTTGAAATTGGGTGGTGGGATCCAGTGTCTGTCCCCTGAAAGTTGGTATTGCTCTTGGGTGGACTTTATTGCAGTCCGGAGTTCCTCGTGGAGCTTGTGGAGGCCCGTGGTGAACTCTTGAGCACGAGCAGAGGCAAGATTTCGTTCTGGATGTACTGTAATATTAGGATTATATCCTTTATTTGCAAAGAATGGGGAAACACCAGTAGTGGCCGAGGGTGCATTGTTGTAAGCAAACTCTGCAAGTGGTAACAAGGATTTCCAATTGTCCTGTTGATAATTGCAATATACGCGGAGGTATTGTTCCAATGTCTGGTTGACGTGTTCGGTTTGTCCGTCGCCTTCCGGGTGATGTCCAGATGTGAAATGTAATTTCATGTCCAAGGATTTCCTGAGGGATCTAAAGAAGTGAGACACGAACTCTGATCCTCAATCAGAAGTTACTTGGGATGGAACTCCGTGCTTGGAAAATACGTGGATAATGAAAGGTTCCGCTAACTGCATGGACATAATTGTATCATGTGTAGGGATGAATATACCTTGTTTTGAGAATCTGTCAACAACGACTAGAATGGCGGAAAAGCCTTCATAATCCGGTAGGTGTTCAATGAAACCGATAGAGATATAATTCCACGGGTGTTCTGGCACTGGGAGTTGTTTCCAAAGGCTGTATGGCTTGTGTTGCTGAGATTTCGAGTGGGGACAAGGAGTGCAAGATTTACAATAGTGCTTAACGAATCCATGGAGTCCAGGCCAAGTGTATTCTCTTCTTATTAATGATAGAGTTTTGTTGTACCCGAAATGTCCTGAGAGTGGATGATCATGTTTGTATTGAAGGATCCTGAGGCGGAGGCCGTCGGAGTCCAGTACATAGATCCTATCGTCAAGTCTAATGAAACCATGCTGATTAAGAGACCACCGGGGGTTGGTCGGGGTCCACGGGATTGTCAAGGTGAGCTTTAGTAATTGGGTCTAGCGGAATTGCTGATAGAATATCTTGATGTAACTTCTTGATATCCATAATGATAATTCCATGGGCAATGGGATGAACAAGGAAAGTTGTGCAGACTGATGCAATAAGTTGCTGATTTGTGAAAATAGGTTTCAGGTTGTGCGGGTTTACCGTGGCATAATTGTTGCTCCCCTCTTTAGTTGGACTCTTGAAGGACTCTGACTCTGAGGTTCGATCAAGCACACTCTCGGTTATGGGGAACGTTTCAGAACAAGGTGCGGTGTGATAATAGGATGGGAATCCAGCTGATATTTGACCACAGCCGAATTTGCCATTGCAGTTGTCATTCCCAACATCATTGCATTGTTGAAGGACTCTGGCTCTGGGGTTCGATCAAGTGCAGTATCCGTCCTGGGAAATGTTTCAGAGCAAGGTGCGGTATGTGAAAATGGGATGGGATCCAGCTGACATTTGACCACAGCCGAATTTCGAGCTCCCATTGTGGCTGCCTTTCCCGAAATTGTTGCGCTGTTGAAGGACAGTGACTCTAGCGTTCGATCAAGCACAGCATCGGTCCTGGCTAAATTTTCAGCACAAGGTGCGGTGTGATAATGGGAGGGGAATCCAGTTGACCTTTGACCACAGCCGAATTTCGAGCCGTTATTGCGGGTGCCATTCCTGACATTGTCACACTGCTGAAGGACTCTGCATGGCACGTTCGATCAAGCGCAGTATCAAACCTGGGGAACGTTTTAGAGCAAAGTGCAGTGTGTCGTACTGGGATGGGATCCAGCTGACATTTGACCACAGCTGAAAATCAAGCCACCATGGCACGTATTAAGCGTGACATCGTTGCGATGTCGGAGGACTCCAATTCTAGCGTTCGATCAAGCGTAGCATCGACCCTGGCAAAATTTTCGGAACAAGGTGCTGTGTGGTAATGGGATGGGAATCCAGCTGACTTTTGATCACAGCCGAATTTCGAGCCGCCATCACGAGTGTCTTTCTCGACATTGTTGCACTGTTGGAAGACACTGAATGGCAGGTTCAATCAAGCGCAGTATCGGTCCTGGGGAATGTTTCAGAGCAAGGTGTGGTGTGTGATACTGGGATGGGATGCAGTTGACATTTGACCACAGTCAAACTCCGAGTCGTCATTGCGGGTGTCATTCCTGACATTGTTACACTGTTGAAGCACACTGACTACCGCGTTCAATCAAGTGTAGTATCCGTCCTGGGGAACGTTTCAGGGCAAGGTGCGGTGTGTGATAATAGGATGGGAATCCAGTTGACACTTGATCACAGCCGAATTTCGAGCCGCCATTGAGGGTGTCATTCCCGACATTGTTACACTGTTGAAGCACTCCGACTGGAGCGTTCGATGCAGCGCAGTATCCGTCCTGGGAAACGTTTCAGAACAAGGTGCGGCGTGTGATATTATGATGGGAATCCAGCTGATATTTGACCACAGTCCAATTTCGAGCTGCCATTGCACCTGCCATTCCCGACATTGTTGCATTGTGGAAGGACCCTTACTCTTATGTTCGATCAAGCGTATTGTTGGTCCTGGGGAAGGTTTCAGAGCAAGGTGATGTGTGTGACAATAGGATGGGAATCCAGCTGACATCTGACCACAGCCGAATATCAAGCCGCCATTGCGGGTATCATTCCCGACATTGTTGCACTGTTGAAGGAGCTTTACAATGAGGTTCGATCAAGCGCAGCAACGGCCCTACCTAAATTTTCAGCACAAGGTGTGGTGTGTGATAATGGGATGGGACTCCAGGTGACATTTGATCACAGTCGAATTTCGTGTCGTCATTGCGGGTGTCATTCCTGACATTGTTGCACGATTGAAGCACTCCGACTGGAGCGTTCGATCAAGCGCAGTATCCGTCCTGGGAAATGTTTCAAAGCAATGTGCAGTCTATGATACTGGGATGGGATCCAGCTGACATTTGACCACAGCCGAATTTCGAGCTGCCATTGCACCTGCCATTCCCGACATTGTTGCATTGTTGAAGGACTCTATTTCTTCTGTTCCATCAAGCGTACTGTCGGTCCTGGGGAACGTTTTGGAGAAGGGTGCGGTCTGTGATGATAGGATGGGAATCCAGTTGACATTGACCACAGCTGAATTTCGAGCCGCCATCGCGGGTGTCATTCCCGACATTGTTGCACTGTTGAAGCACTCTGACTCTGAGGTTCGATCAAACGCAGTCTCGGTCATGGGAAACGTTTCAGAACAAGGTGCGGTGGGATAATAGTATGGGAATTCAGCTAATATTTGACCCCACAGCCGAAGTTCGAGCTGCCATTGCGGGTGCCATTCCCCCCATTGTTACACTGTTGACGGACTCAGTGTCTGACGTTCGATCAAGCGCAGCATCTGCCGTGGTGAAAGGTTCAGAACAAGGTGAGCCGATAAGTCTTATTGAAGGATTTGTCTTGAGTCTCCACAGGGGAGTTTCTCCCCCTCGTCAGGACTAACATACGTGCAGCTGTAGGAGTGTCGGACAAAGCGCAACCAACTCTGCTGGAGTTACTTTCAATCCCACTTCAAAGCATTCTCATTCCCTCTTCTTTTCCATCTTATTCTGATCGATATGGCGATAATCTACCACATGTGCCCGATATACGAGACCTCTCTGGATTGTCTACCCATCGTCTGTCGTCAACTATGGATCTCTTGCTTGGTACAGATAGTATTTCGCGTCACGAAGACATCAAGATCATTCAATGCATAACAATTACATGTATGTGGGGACAGGTCATATATTATTTATTGAATAATTTCCATACCACTTTAAAGCCCGGAAGTTTTTCCTTCCCTTATCCAAATTCGACCTCAATCTGAGACGAGGAAAGGTGGCTCTGGGACCGCTGGTCACTGCTTTGTATATTTTTGGTTCGTACACCAATCCTCATAAATTCCCATGATTCATAGACTTGCAGACGCATTTGAAACCGCCATTACACGCGCTATTCACGACATTTGTTACACTGTTCGAGGACACTGACTGGAGCGTTCGATTAAGCGCAGTATCGGCCCTGGGGACCGTTTCAGAGTGAGGTGCGCTGTGTAATAATGGGATGTGAATCCAGATATCATTTCGCCAGAGCAGAATTTCGAGGCACCATTGCGGCTGTCATTCCCGCCATTGTTACACTGTTGAAGGAATCTGAATGGAGTGTTCGATCAAGCGCAGTATCGGTCCTGAGGAACGTTTTAAAGCAGGGTACGGTGTGTGATACTGGGAGGGGAATCCAGCTGAAATTTGACCACAGCCGAATTTCGAGCCGCCATTGCGGGTGTCATTCCCGACATTGTTGCACTGTTGAAGCACTATAACTGGCAGGTTTGATCAGGCGCAGTCTCAGTCCTGGGAAACGTTTCAGAGAAAGGTGCGGTGTGATAATGGGATGGGAAACCAGCTGACATTTGACCACAGCCGAATTTCGAGCTACCATTGTGGCTGCCTTGCCCGGAATTGTTGCGCTGTTGAAGGACAGTGACTTTAGCGTTTAATCAAGTACAGCATCGGTCCTGGCTAAATTTTCAGCACAAGGTGCGGTGTGATAATGGGATGGGAATTCAGTTGACCTTTGACCACAGCTGAATTTCGAGCCGCCATTGCGGTTGTCATTCCTGACATTGTTGCACTGTTGAAGCACTCTAACTGAGGCGTTCGATCAATAACAGTATCTGTCCTGGAAAACGTTTCAGAGCAAAGTGCGGTGTGTGATACTGGGATGGGAATCCAGCTGACATTTGACCACAGCCGAATTTCGAGCCGCCTTTGCGCCTGCTATTCCCGACATTGTTGCACTGTTGAAGTACTCTGACTCTGAGGTTCGATTGTACGCAGTATCGGTCCTGGGGAACGTTTCAGACCAAGGTGCGGTGTGTGATAATAGGATGGGAATGCAGCTGACATTTGACGACAGCCGAATTTCGAGCCGCAATTGCGGGTGTCTTTCCCGACATTTTTGCACTGTTGAAGCACTCTGACTGGAGCGTTCGATCAAGCGCGGTATCGGCCTTAGGGAACGTTTCAAAACATGGTGCGGTGTGTGATAATAGGATGGGAATCCAACTGACATTTGACCACAGCTAAATTTCGAGCCCCAATTGCGCTTGCCATTCCCGACATCGTTGCATTGTTGAAGGACTCTTCCGTTCGATCAAGTGCAGTATTGGTCCTTTTCAAGGTTTCACAGCAGAGTGCGGTTTGTGATAATGGGATGGGAATCCAGTTGACATTTGATCACAGCCGAATTTCGAGCCGCCATTGCGGGTGTCATTCCTGACATTGTTGTACTATTGAAGCACTCCGACTGGAGCGTTCGATCAAGTGTAGTATTCGTCCTGGGGAACGTTTCAGGGCAAGGTGTGGTGTGTGATAATGGGATGGGAATCCAGTTGACACTTAATCACAGCCGAATTTCGAGCCGCCATGGCGGGTGCCATTCCCGACATTGTTGCACTGTTGAAGTACCCCGACTCTGAGGTTCCATCAAGCGCAGTATCCGTCCTGGGGAACGTTTCAGAACAAGGTGCGGTGTGATAATAGGATGGGCAATCCAGCTGATATTTGACCACAGCCGAGTTTCGAGCCCCCATTGCGGCTGTCATTCCCGACATCGTTGCATTGTTGAAGGACTCTGAATTTGAGGTTCGATCAAGCGCAGTCTCGGTCATGGGGAACGTTTCAGAACAAGGTGCGGTGGGGTAATAGGATGGGAATCCAGCTGATATTTGACCACAGCCGAATTTCGAGCTGCCATTGCGGCTGTCATTCTCGACATCGTTGCATTGTTGAAGGACTCTGGCTCTGGGGTTCGATCAAGCGCAGTATCCGTCCTGGGTTATGTTTCAGAGCAAGGTGCGGTCCGTGATACTCGGAGGAGATCCAGCTGACATTTGACCACAGCCGAATTCCGAGCCGCCATTGCAGCTGTCATTCCCGACATCGTTGTATTGTTGAAGGACTCTGAAGGGCGCGTTCCATCAAGCGCAATATCGGTCCCGGGGAACGTTTCAGAGCAGGGTGCAGTATGGTAATAATATAGGAATCGAGCTGACGTTTGACCTCAGCCGAATTTCAAACTGTCATTGCGCTTGCCATTCCTGACATTGTTCACTGTTAAAGCACTCTGACTATGAGGTTCGATCAAGCGCAGCATCAGCCCTGGCGAAATTTTCAGAAAAAGGTGTGCGGTGTATGATAATGGGATGGGTATCTACCTGACATTTGACTGTAGCGGAATTCCGGGCCGCCATCGCGGGTGTCATTCACAACATTGTCGCACTCTTGGAAAACATATCTCCACAAACTCAAACCCTAGTTGTAAACCTGCTCGTTAAGCTAGCAGCTCATGGTGTGTGCCTTGACATGCAAGTCGGGCCATAGACTATGAGTCATCTTAAGATTCTGTGTATTAACTGATGGAAAGGTCAGTATATAGGGAGCTCACACAGATGTGATTCCTGAGATTCTTAGGGTAGATACATAGGATGCAATATGCAGATTATAGCAGTATTCACACAGAGGTGATTCTTAAGATTCTGGGTGTACATACACAAACCATGATATACAGACTATATGGGTACCCACACTGAGGTGATTCTTAAGATTCCTGGGGTAAATACCTCCTACATGCTATGCAGAAAATGGATGTACTCACACAGAAGTGATTCTTGAGATTTTTAGTGTAGATACATACACAGCAAGTGATATACAGATTATAAGATAATTCACAAAGGTATGTAATTCTTGAGATTCTTAATGTACATACACAGAACATGATATACAGATTATATGGGTGTCTACACTGAGGTGATTCTCAAGATTCCTAGGATGAATCAAATACAGCTGATCTGGAGATATTTAAGCAAATACATAGAGTAAAGCCTTATGGGAATTAGGGGATTGGGGGGATTGGGGGGATTGCCTCACATGTGAAACATGACTGCATTGGAACTTCATGCCAAATAATCAGTCGGACATTCTTCATAAGCTCTGCTTTTTCTGAACCCTTTTTGATATGATATAGAGCATCCTTTTCACAGGGAACAGGGATTGAAAATGTACTGTGAGAAGTGCAACCACCCTTGAGAATCATTGATGCAATTCCAGAAGATGCCACACAAAGCACAATGTAGCCCTTGGCCCTACATGCATGTGCCAAAGTATTCCATACAAAGGACTTGCCAGTGCCACCTGGACCATTCACAAAAAACAATTTGCCCTGCTGCTGCTCATCCACTGCCTTCATGATAGTCTCAAAGGCAGCTTGTTGTTCAGGATTGCACTTTTCAAGATTGGCTTGGGCACTGGCTGTTAAGAACTGAAAACTGACTAATGTCGGTGGCCGACAGGGACCGATCAGAAGGACTTGGCTTCAGCTTATGTGCTGTGCCCTCGCAAATATCTGTAGGGTGTCCTTAGATTTCGGGCGGGCGAAGACTAATCCTAAAGAGCTCTTTTCGGCGAGATACCGATCAGAACTGAAGGACAAGTCGAGCATCGGGCCAAGGGGTCGGGGCCAGGAGTGGGCGAGCGCACACGGAGGTGGATGGGGGGATTCTTAGTGTGAGACTATTACAGGCGTATGAGGGTGTTCTGAGTTGTTATTCTGATTGCCTAGTAACTACAACTACAGCGGGTTCATATACAAGTAACAGGCGTCTAGAAAATACTAATGGGGAGAAGGGCGGAAAAACGGCATTAACAATAAGCTTGACTAGGAACGGGAAGTTTATGATTAGTTCGGAGGCTGATGATAACCGAGAGCGTAATTACGATAAAAGGAAATAGTTCAAGGACTACAAATATAGATAGACATATGTGAAACATAAGGTTGAACGGATCAACATAATAAAAGGGACGTATCAAAAGTTTGACCAGACAATACGAGTTATTTTGACGTGGGCGTAAATGGAGTTTGATCTTCATGAAAACATATGTCAGCTTCGGGGCCGATGGTTTCCGAGATGGTGACTTGAACCATTGATAAGTGGCGATAGCCTCGGGGCCGATAGGGTTGCGACACGGTCGTAACACTGGCAAGCTCATGTTCCACATTATAATTCTTTTGCTCGTTAATGAGACGGTTGCCAACAATCCTATCCCAATTATCAGTGCAGTTTGGCATGGTTGGATAGTGTGAGAGGGACTTTCCAGAATAGCTTAGGATCCTATCAATTTCATAGAGACCAAAGTGGGCAATGAGGTCGGTATGCGGCATTGCATAATCAGGAAAGCAGACACTAACTTGGCGTCGTTTGGAATACCACTGGGTTGCCGAATCCAAGTGGAATCTGATCATTGATGAGGGACTATCATACAGTATATAATATAGGGTCACATACGATGGTGAACCATTGTGTAAATATCGCAGAGTTCTCGTTGAGACGCGTCAAGAGCATCTAAGTATCCCATCATTAGTGGACCATAACCAGACAGGAAAAGCGAATAGACTAACAGTAGCAATTGCCGGACATATACCAAATACCATGTCCATGATCCTGTACTTCCCTGTAGTTGACATAATCCAGCTATAGACGTACTCTCAGCCTTAAAATTTGCAGCACAGATTGTACCACATACCCGGCAAATAATGATCCCGTGGACATTGCCATACTGTTCGGAAGCAAGTGGGCACCTACAACCCGTTCAGTATAGCAACAGCAGGAATATGCATAGCAAACATACCGGCGGTCGACGCGGACGTCAACATAACCGTCTCAAAGAACATAGGGAAGAAATACATGACAGCGAAGTTACATATTGAGACCTTCCCATGTCCATGTCACATTTAACCAAAAAGTTCACAAACAGGACTCACAAGTAAGTTACTTATTCCAATCAAGACCGGAACCCTCTGCCTCAACAAAAAGGGAGCAAGAACGGGCTCAGGCGCAATAAGTAACTCCACAAGGATGAATGCAATGAAAGTGGCGATCCAAATTATTATGGAGACAATGACAGCAGGAGAGTTGAATGGGAGATCATCGTTGTATTTATAGCTGAGGAAGAAGAGGAGTGAGCCGACCTGTATGGCGTATTAGTAAAGAGAATTCAAAACAAAATGAAGAGAATGCGGACGGAGAGAAAAAGCGTGAGACTGCCGTCGTAGTCAATCCGCTTGAGGACATCTTTGGTGCTCTTTCCTCTTCCCTGAAGATATCGTAAGTGGTTAAAGCATGCTGAAGGGATCGTACCACGTACCGGGGTAACATAGTGAAGGTTGTAGCCCGTTAAAGCAAATGAAGCGGCAAAAATAGGAATTTGGATTAAAAATGCCCAGCGCCATCCGAGTCTATCCCCTCCTGTCAACTCGATTTTATAGCAAAAACTATCCAGGAGATATACCGGTCGCTAATCCATCCACCAAGGGGACCGCCGAATCCCATACCAGCCTGAACGCCATATTAGCACTTAGAGTCTATAGTGGACTAAGCACTTACACCACTGAAAATACTCGCAATACCTTGCGCAAGACCCCGATCTCGCATGCTAAACATATCGCTCGTAATAATCGATGCAGTTGACATTATCCCTCCGCCACCTATGCCACTCAACTTCCTAAGGCGTGAGGAATTAACCGAATCAATTACAAGTCATATACGCTCACAAACCGCTCTGCGATGAGCATCTCCAGGCTGTTAGACAATCCACGGCATAATATACCGAGTCCAGCGAAGAACACGGCTGTTTGGTTAGTTCCACGGCGGCCCATGACATTCGAGAGACGGCCATAAAGCGGTGTAAATGTACACGTTGCGAGAAGATATCTACGTGAATTGAAGTCATGTCAACATGCTGACGGATGAAAAGGAAATATGTACGATGTTCCGAGCCAACTGGCTTGGTTTGATTGATTGTATTCAGAAGAGATTGAGGAGATCACTGTGGGGATATAGTCAGCGCATCGTAAATGTCAAAGAACTAGATATGATACTTGAGTGTCGCGACTAGTGTGGCTGCCGGAAAAAAATTTAAGAACAATCGGAAGGCTATCAAATCATACCCCACGACTAGAAAATAACACAGAAAGTATAGAAGAACGATTGCAGCTCCTTCCCATGCTTTTCATCTAGAAAATCAGTGCCAATCTTTCGTGTGCCATGGTACATAGTCGCAGTCTGACCAGGAGGCCTGGCATGTTTCGGCTTATTGTGTGACTGATATACTTTGACGGTATAACGAGTCCATGCAATTCTCTGCTTTGCAGACTGACATACCAGAATAGGAAAACCGAAAAATTCCGCCTCCATTTCCATGAGGAAAACCCTACTGGGAAGTAGCGTGTTTTTACATGTCCCGCATGAAGCTTCCACACTACACAAAGTAAACCAATATAGATCGCAAACTTACTATTCAAAGTCTTAAACATTAGTAGTCATGCATTCATCTCAGCCGAACTTGCGTGTAACGAAAAAAACAGGAACAATTGACGTACAGAAAGAAATGTAGCCATCCATACTCCAACCAAAATCCAACGCCGATTGGCAGCTGAAATCTCCATCGGCCCTAGTCGAGTCGCAGGGACTTTATCGACATTTGAGGTAACAGTACCATTAGGGTGGTCGGGATTCTCTCTGAGAAGTGGGGTGTGTTCATTGGCAGACATGACTCTGTGTGTAGACACTGATAGACACACAGACACAGACAGACACAGACGAGGTTGCGTCTGGGACAATGAGGTAACGGTTCAGAGGAGAAGGGTCTAAATAAATGTCTTTTGTGATGGCTGTAGTGCATTCCGACAGAATCCTGATCGTTCGTGCCGAGCGCAAAAAAATGCGGCCGAGCTACATGACGTTATGAAACCGGCTTCGGGACCAAGCACTTCCGATGCCGATATCGGCACTGTCTACGTGAAATAAATTTTACGATGATGCCAGCTTTGGCCTAGAAGCAGTTCAAGATGTAACAGGTTCCATAAACCGACATCGAAGCTGTCCAAGAAACATTTTTTTCGACATTCTAGAACTTAAATGTTACATAGTAGATTTATATCAGAACCTCAAGAATCGATTTCGATCTGGGAAACCTCTAAAGCATCCTGACTAGGCCCTGATCCTGCCGCCATTAGCGAGTCAATCGACATGTTCCCCTGACGTTCAATCGAGTCACACAGAGGCTTCTTCTCCCCGCCATCCAATGTAATAGCAGCCGATGCAGATCCACCTTTATCCTCCGAATCAACAACCATCCCTTCGTCCTTCTCTTTTTTCTCTCGCTCCTTCTCCTTCTCCCGCTCTTGGTCGATACTCTTCGCTAGAATATCAACATCCCCAACGCCAATCTTCCCGAATAGGTGAAGATGCTCGGCGCGCGCTCGGCGGATCGCGAGCCAAGATAGCCGGTCCCGTTGCTATATTGTCCGATATTTATCAAGGAAGAAGGTCAATGCATGTCAATGGCTTAATAAAATACGAGAAACGAACCAAATTGAAATTCATTAATTGGGGATCTACTTTCAGTGGCGGAAGTGGCACAGCCTTTGCCACGGCAGGTTGTGAGCTTGGAAGAGGTTGTGTTGACGGCAACGAAGCAGTAGGCTGTGGCGAGGGTTGCGAAGAAGAAGGTGGCGGTCGTCCCTTCGGAGCAGGGCTCAAGACAGGTCGAGGAGGGAGTGAAGGGTGTAGAGAAGGCACTGACGGAACTGGAGCAGCTAGAGTCGGTGCCGCTACTACTTCCACCGAAACCTGTGCTGGCGCTGCAGCGGCGGGCTCCTGTGATCCAGTAGGTGCTGCTTTGTCTTTTGCCGCTTCGGCCGTTGGTATAGGCGCAGGTGTAGCAACCAGGACGGGTACAGGTGGTTTCATCTTTTCTAGCTGTGCCTTACGCATATTAATACGCATTTCGACCTGTTTGATACGCTTTGCAAAGTCTTTCACTTCTTCGGGGCTGTTGTAGTGAAGTGCAAGCAAATAAATATTAGAGAAACACAACAGCGTGCAGAACAAAACAGCTAACCTAGGCGGATCAGCACAATCCGAAAGTCCATGGAACCCAGTCTCCCAAAGCTCCGTCAGAGCCTCCGTGCCAAACCGATATCTCCACGGTGGTGGTGGCTCCATCAACTTTTGCCTCTTCACTCGAGTCTGTTCTTCCAGCGATGGCTGAAGAGGTTCCTTGTCAAACGGCGGGCAAAGGTCGTTCTTCCATCGAATCTAAGAAACAACACAACCTTCAAATTCAGAAGGGCACATAAAATAAATAAATGTATAACAACTCACCCAGTTCCTCTCTCTTTCCAAGACAGCACCCAGAGTCTCTCCGACCACTTTACCATTAGGAGAAGTGGGCCTCATTTCCTCAATTGCACGTATCCACGTTTCCTCAACCCACTTGGCATCGGCAGGAGTCAATGTGAAGTCCATATGTAAAGAACGATTCCGCGTTGTGGCCCATTTGACAACTTCTGTAGGCGTGAAGTACTGCAGATGCTGTAATAGAATGAGAAGTTGGAAGGGAAATTGTCGTCGGAAGAGTGTATCAGCAATCTGTTGAAGATGCCAAGATATCAGCATGATCGTTCTCGGTGCGCCTTTGTAATATATCTGCGCTCACCTCCAAATCAAGTAACTCCGGCGAAGTCAAAAATTTCGCAAAAACGTAATCCCTCGATGATGCATCATCCCCAACTTCCATGTCGCGTTTCCGCTTCAGCGCTCCACTGACCGATTTACTCCCCATCATTGCGCGCTCCTTCTTGGTAGCTTCGGAAATGACGGGAAGGACTGTGTTCACGGCATCTTTGAACTCGTCCACGCTGATTGAGTGTGCAAAGAGGGGAGGCCGGGAGTATGGAAGCTGGAGCCACCAGAACGTTTGGTAGAATTCTGGGGGAGGAGAGGTTTGTGAGTGGAAAGGAAAAAAGATACCACGGCGCAAGGCACCTTCTTTCTTCGCTTCCTCAGATGCAGCCCTTTTGGCCTTCTGATCGTTTTATTGACCTTCCACAACAACGTCCTGGCTGCCTTCCTTTTCCTTTTCCTTTTCCTTCACATTCTCCTTCTGTTTCGCCTTCTTAGGTAATACGTCCCCCTCCCACTGCGGTCCGTAATCACCCCTCAAGTTCACGCCACTACGTTCGCCAAGGGAAAACACGCTGCTCAAGAAATTCAATATTCTCCCGCAGAACATAGTATTATTTCCTGTTTTTGAGAGACGGCGGAGGAGGTCGTTCAGTGTGCGGAGGAGGACTAGGGATTTGCCTTTGGCGGGTATCATGTTCTATTCTTGTATGTTTAGCAGGTGTCCTAGCTTTGATGTCTGGGTGCTCACAGTGGTTAATCGTTCCGTACGCTCCTCAATCCATAAAAATATATGCCAGCATGATTCAATTGTTTTCCCTTCCAGTAGATCCTCTAGAACACTAAACGGGAACGAGCTGTCGCACATATCTGAAAAAATATAAACGTAAGAATGGACAGATAATAGAAGCGAGAAAAATGAGCAACGTACCATGTTCCGTAAATGCAAGCACCAAATCCAACCTCGACTTCAATTCATCAAAATACCTAATCTCTGACTCTTTCAACGCCTCTCCCTCTGTCGCCTAATCCACCACCGCCACCACATCAATAAGTAAACAAAATGCTACAACAAAAACCAAGGCAAATCAACTCACAGCAAATTTAAACACCTCATTCTTCTACAAATACTCCCACTGTGCACGGCGCGTATCCAGCGACCGATCATCCCGCGTTTCTTGTATTGCATACGCTACAAACGGATCTAGTTCCTGTTGAGATACCGAGCGAGCCTCAAGGAGAGTCGAGAGGTGCGAACTGAGGATGTCGAGGTCCTTGCTCATTGTGGTTGCAATTGACCACCTCGTGCTAGTGGAAGAGGAGAGGGATTTATGAGGATGTGACAGATGTGACAGCTCATCAGGTGGCGGACTTAAAGACCCTTTAATCTAAATCTTAAAAATTCCAAGGAGGACGCAGCGATAGATTCGAAGAAGAATGTTCCCAGCATCCCGCGCATCGATGGTCACACCTACTTCTAGGGCCGGTGCAGTGGCCGAATGCATGGAATGGCTGTATATACGGCCCGAGATTCTAGGTTAATTGGTGGAAGAGACTTCCCGATCTACTACTATTTCTGGATGTACTGGATGTGGCTGACATTGTCGTGGCTGTTTTCTCTGATGAGGAGCACGATGACTACTCAGGAGGGTTTAGGGTTTAGGGTTTAGGGTTTAGGGTTACCTAAAAGTGTTACTATGATTCCCGTTCGTTCTTGTGCCTCCCCATCTCCCAGGATGACGGTGTAGGTTAAATCGCTTAAGGACTGCCCTCTAGCTGCCACTATCAGTATGACTCGGCGGAACAGTATATTGGATTGAATTACAGACGTAGAGCAGCTACAAGTCTAGGGCCTCTGCTCGTACAAATCAGCGCTATGACATCAGAAGGCAAAGTAAACATGTTCGTGGTCAATTAATTCCTTGCCTTCATTCTCATCACTACATCATACGACCCTTGAATTCTCTTGAACTCCTCGCTGTCCTCGTTAAATCCTGTCAGTTTCGTGATTACATTTCGAACACCCTGCTGCTCAATCTCATTCTTCAGCTCTGCAGCCTGCTCGTCCTCGTCGTTCTCATATAACATCGCAGCGGCAATGCCGCGAGCAATATTATCAATAGGAAGGCGATATTCTCGGGCGGTATAGACGGGACCGAGCAAACGGTCGTTTTTCGCGAGCTTCCGTAGTGGCTGGCGCCCCACCCGCTTTACATTATCCACGACATTCGGGTTGCGGAATCGATCGAGCGTCCTCTTGATATACTTTTGCTGCTCATCCAGTGTGCAAGTAGGGTGCTTCTTCACAAGGGCTGCGCCGCCCTCTTGCATGGCGCCTTCGACGATGCGGAGAATTTCCTCATCCTGGATGCTGTCGAATATGGTGGGGTAACCTTTTAGGAACCCGAGGTAGGCGGTTGTTGCGTGGCCGCAGTTGAAGGTGAAGAGCTTCCGTTCAACGTAGCCGGGAAGATCGTCCGTGAGTGCCATGCCCTTGATCCCGAGCGTCCCACTGTTGTCAATACCTGTAAGAGGCCCTCGTTCGACGATCCATTCTGATAAAAAATTAATAATACGCTTTTAGTGACCCGTTGACAGAACCGACCACAGAAATATTCCACCCCAACGTCCAGCGGTGAATCATTCTCGAATGGCGGCACGATGCGATCGACCGAGCAATCCGCAAAGCCAACGTGTTCCTTTGCATACTTCTTATCTTCCTCCGAAATATGCTCGAAAACCGCCTCCCGGAGCTTTTCCGTCGCACCGACTCCGTTCTCGCATGCAATCACGTTTAGAGGCCCACTTCCCGCCTTTCTGCGCTGCGAAATTCCCCTGGCTATCGGACCGGCAATTTTCGGGAGTACGGGGAGTCCGACAGATGTAGTGACTAGTTTGACGTCTGGTGCTGCTATTTCGTTTGGCAATTGATCACTTGTGGACACGATCCCTGAGATGTCGGTGACAGTCGTAGTGCCCCCGTTTCTTGGGCTCGAGGGTGTGTACAGCGTATTCTCTGTGTTCGTTTGCTTTGTTTATGACATCGGTGTCGATATCAAGGAATATGACATGGTAACCAAATTGTACGAGTAAAGGACCGATAAAGCCTCGTCCTATATTTCCAGCACCAAAGTGAATTGCACACAATTGTTTGTGATCGACAACCATGGTTTGTATAAATGTGGGGATGGTGGGTACTTCCTCTTGCTTTATGTACTAAGCGCGAACTGACGTGTGTCCTTGCTAGTGCGGTAGTACGTACATATGATGTCACACTCTCCACTGGCAGCGGCCCATTTTAGACCAGGGTAATTACATGGTACCGGAAATTTGAATTGGAAGGCTTCACAAGGTTCAGCCTGGTGAACAGAGTGGTTTGAATAAATATTAGGATGGTAGATGTCTATGGTAATGTCGTACGTTCACCTTGGAGCGGCCCATTTTAGAAATTTGAATAGAAAGGCTGTTACTGGGCTGCAGACTTTCCAGAAAGGAGAAGATTCCGATATGCATATGTGCATTCAGAAGCTCAGCTTAACAAATACAAAATATAAAAGAAGGTATAGAAACATAACTAAAGACATCGAATATTAGAAAATACTCCCTAGCCAGCCATCTCGTTAACACATTCCCAACCACCTTTAAGTCTTTCTTTCCAGAGCGTCACCTTCCCATCTGCACAGCTGACAGCAAGGATATTCCCAGCTAGACTCCATGATACACGCCAAACGACATCGGGGAATTTACCGCTGGAAGCGCCGGACATGGTGGACGGGTCTAGTGCGGTCTTAGTCCAAGGGGATGTCGGTGTGTCTTTCGTCCAAATAATCACAGTTTTATCCTAGATATTCCGTAACATATGAGGTCATGGCAGTGATATTAATCGATATCAACGAGACGACGCCGACCTGAGAAGCCGTAGCGATGTAGGAACGTGGGAGCCCGATATTGGGCGCCCAAGCAACGTCACGAACCCAATCGGCATGACCCTCGAGAACTTCTTCTTCCAGCCAGGCTTGTTGGTCTTCCCTGTGATATTGAATGATGTCAAAATCGACAAATGAGTTCTGAATGTGATGGCATGCCTGAATCCCCAGATTTTCACAAGGTTATCGCACCCGGCACTCGCAAACCTCTTGACTGTAGCATAGGAGGGTTGGTCTGGGTTTGATCCCAGTGCAGAGGGCTGTTGTTGGGTGGGTGTGATAAGTGAGCCCGGAAGGGTAGCTGGAGCCCAAGATACAGCGTTACAGCCAATTCCGTGTCCGTTGAAAATATCGGCACCCCAGGTGCCATCATCTAGTCAAAGAGCAACACATTAGAACATGCCAAAAAGACATGAGGCACGACACACTTTTGAAAGTAAGTACGGAAATTTTGCCATCGGAAGATGCACATGCAACAATCGCGCCGAGTTCATGGGGAGCCCAGCTCACCGAGTTGACTTTTCGCGAGGTGTCAGCCGCTACTTGCACTCGCGCACGGGGTGAAAAGCATACCTGACGCGCTGTGCAGACTGTGTTCCTTGATTTTGGTCCACGCACCAAATCCACCACCTTGTCCCTGTCCCTGCGGCTGCTCCTTCCAGATCAACACCTTCCCATCGTACGAACAAGATGCAAGAATGTGCCCATATTTCGGATGAGCCCATGCGACTTGCCATACAGGTCCGTTATGGCTGTTAGTTGCTACAAGTTACCCTACATGCGGCGACACGACACGAAACGACCAGACATACCCGTGGAGCACCTGTCCCTCTTTTCTCTGCATTTCGCCATTGATAACCTCGAAAACCCTCACGCTGCGATCCGAAGAGCATGTAGCCAACCTCTTCCCGTAGTAATCCAGTTGTGCATCATGCTATTCAAAAAGCAATGAGCACCAGAACCTGGCAAGATATATAACGAACGTACAATCATATCATCGTGTGATGTCTCAACTGGGACTGCTTTTGTCGCTTTAGATGCAGCCTGGAGTGATTTCTTATATCGTTGACCATGTAGACATTGATACGGGAGCTTACCATGTTGTACCACTCTAATCAATGTTTTGGAAGGACGTGGCTGAGCGTTAGAGAGTTATTTGGGCGCTAAGCACTGGGAATCTTTGAGTTGGATGATCTTTGGTGTCCTAAGTACTCCTTGTCAACCCTATAGTATGTTTTCTAGAGTGTAAATCAATTTCTTGTGGTGTCAAATTAAGAGGTCTTCGATTATGTCTTTATCTATGTGTGTCTAATTAAGGATTCCGAGTCCTGTAATTTCGCAGGACTGAGATCTTCACACCCAATGAATGCAATTCCTGAACAGGACCTTAATCATATCCAACATTAATCCTTAAAAGATCATTTCCAAGCCCGAAAATCTTTTTATTTACGCGGCTGGGAAATCCATATGGATGGCATTAAGCGCCTCCCCACTTTTATTAACAACACCCCACGTCCCCAAACGTGAGGTTGCTTGAGCTACAGCTTTTTTTCATTCCCTCACGTAGATATCTTGATTATCAGGGTGATGTAGGTGCTCAAGTTGCCTTTTATACCAATAAGACTGATAGTAGCACCCAAAGATCTAGCGGTAACTTGTAACCCTTCCGAGTCGCCAACAAGGTTTAGGGGCCAACATCCATTCCTAAATCCCACCATGCCTCCAAGACGGGAATCTAGTCCATTTATACCAAACGTTTTTTTTAGGAAGGAGAACATCAGTAAAGTGGTTTAGCCGCTGGAGCTGCCGGCCATGCTCCAGTTTGCTCCCGTCCCTTTTTGGCTGTAGAGGATAGGCGCTAGCTCCCAGAGGCTCTGAGAGAAGCGCATATACATTCAGAGGCTCTGAGAGAGTGTACATAAATTCAGAGGCTCTGAGAGAGCATACATACATTTGCATAGATTTAAATACTATGTATAACAAGAAATTGTATCTACAAAGAATGGCAAGATTAATATAGTTGTAATAGTGAACAAATATATGGCCATGTACTGCAGTTGACATGAAGTAAGAATCAACTGAGGTACAGCTCTTCGGCTCTGGTTATACTTATACAAAAAATGCTAAGCTCTGATAGTGATCTGCCAGAAATTGAAACTCCGACAGTCTTACTGTATGAACCTAAATTTTTTTTCATCGTTCCATGTCACATCCCTTTCATCATGGTCAAAGCCAAATGAACTATACCTAACTTTGCTCTATTAAACAAACTTCAAAATAACCAACAAGTATGTAAGTTGTACATTTGCTCTCTTTTTTACTTACTAACAAGATGTAATCAGATGTGTAAATTTCCTATTACAAGACCATCGCTATATCTATGGAAAACTTCAAATTGATGAAGACACAGGAGAGGTACGTCTTTATTCTTAGGTTTAAGACTAAGGGTATCGTCCAGACAATTGACATGCATCAGCATAGATGGGAACTGTACTTCATCGGCTTGATCCACACTGTGATCACTGTAAATCACCTCAGATGCCACTGTGCATTTGGGGACCTCAAAGATAAGGGTGCTGTCGCAACTCAGTATCGAACGAGGTAGGTGTTGCTGCAGGCACCACCGACGCCGCACGAGAAGAAACCTGGGACGACTGGCATCACACGAGGAGGCGACAGACCATACTCCACCAGTGGCAGGTGAGAGGTAGTACAACAGTACAGGGAGACTGCATTTATGAACCTACATCGATTTACCAGTCAGATGCCGCCAAAGTGAAATAGTAAAAGAAATAGAAAGGGAGACAGGACGCACTCCATTCGAGGCGGCACGTCCCATGAACGCAACAGCTACATATTCTTCCTTTTTCGGATGGATTCGCACTGGATCTTGAAAACCATACCCTGAAACACCTTCATCACATGCACATAACACCACATGCGGGACCCTGCTCATAATCACTGCCTGGTCAACTACACCATTGTGAATACGCATCAAGCATACTCTTCATCGTTGCAACAGTGCGCACGAGATTGATGGACCTGCGGCTGCTGGATTCAGACAGCATGCAGAAGGCTGTTTAGAAGCTTGCACATGCAACGGTCACGATCGCGCTTAGCGGGTGTTCTTGATTTTGGTTCTGCAGGATAGTGACAATAACCTGTACAGAAAGGCTCAGACTAACTATCCCTTTTTAGTGAATTTGAGGGAGCGGCGGTGGGGGTAAAATTGGATGTAAGTAAATTGCCTATTTTCCATTTTTACCACTAATGTTTGGTGTTAGGGAAAAACTCACCGATGGAGGAGGGTCTGATACTGAAGATAATTTCATATCAGGGGAAATTGAGATGGATGCGGCTTCGGATTAGGGACTCGAATTTGAGGGAGCAGCGATGGGGGTGGAATTGAATGCAGTGACTCAATGGTTTTTGGTGATTGGCGAGCATAAAAATATTTCATATTGTAGCATTAGGTACACTACTAGTGGCACTAATGTGTAATAATATCAAATAAACATTTTTTGAATCACAATTGTATTTGAAAATTTCTAATTTATTTATCTAAATGAATATTTATTAAACATATTATAGACACGGCTAGAGCAACTAGAGTAGTGAGAGCAGTGAGAGCCAGTGAGAGAAAAGAGATGTTGTGAGCGTTTACCGTCTCTAAAGTGCTCTGAGAGCATTTGAAACCGGGCGATGTTCTCTGAATACTCCGATGCCGCTGGAGCCGCCCCGAGGCTCCAGAGCACATACTCATTTTACTGATGAACGCATCGCGTCATGCTCCTGCTGGTGTTCCAACGCCTTTGAGAGGACGACCCGGCCACCAGCAAAAGCGCGAAGAAAATAATCCCGGGAGTAATAGGCAGCATTATGCCCAACCTCCAGACCCAGGATTTCCAGGCGCTTACAGCAATCAGTGGGGGTACGCCGTCCCTCCGAATCCATATCCCCCCCAGGCAGGTCATTACCCGCCACCTGGTCCTTATCCCCCTCATCCGGCTCACTTCGCTCCTCCTCCTGGTCCATATCCACCGCATGCCGCATATCCTCCGACCGGCGCATTTCCTCCTGCTCATGGTTATGGCGGCTTCCCGCCACCTGGTCCTTATCCCCCTTACGTCGCACCCGGTATTACACCCCATCAACGCGGCGGTCACCCTCCTCCTACCGCGCCATATCCACATATGCCAATGGGTCCACCACCTTTTGTATATCCATATACATATACAGGTCGTATGCCATTTGGTCCTTTACCATATGGGCAGCCAGAGCAACCCGTGCCCGTTGAACGTCCCTTGGAAGCAGGTGATGTCCTAGTTGATAGATGGGCCGCGGGGCCTGATTGTGCGTGTTCCAATTCCTGCTTTTTTACCATTTCCCATCATATCCGGGGTCATCTATCGCATTCTTCGACAAAGGCGTGATGCTGACAAAACTGTACAGATGGTCCTGTATTGACGCCGCTCGAAATTAGCATCCTGGATGTCAAAGTACAGATTAACCCACTGCTCGCGCCATCAACCGACACAGCTGACCAGCCTTACTGGAGTATAACGTGTTGCTGCCCGTCCGCTCAGCCCACCGCTCCACAGATCAAGCCGGGAGATCCTGGACACGCGGTCGTGCCGCGCCCGCTACGTTTCCACGCGTAACCGAACTCAACCTGATTTTGAAAAACTTCCGCTGGGTAATAACCATCAAGGCGGACAACCCGACCATTGGAGTCACATGTTCGGATGTCCTCCACGGCATTCACGAAGATATGCACCGTCTTGTACCGCGCTCCACCATCGAGGAGCTTTCGCCCCGGGAGTATAATCTCCTCATCAAGTCGTACAGGGTCAACCGCAGCACGGCACGCCATGCGCCCGGCGGCGAGTTTGGGGCACCCGTGAAGAGAGGTGACTTTTTGCACAAGTCTATAATGTTTGATGGTATTGTGGAAGATGAGGCATTCACGTTGCGGAAGCTCGTCGCGTCTGGCCCTGGGTGGAAGGGATAGTAAACGGCGGGTACCCTGTCACTCTTGTCTTGAATCTGGGTCGTATTCACGGTCGTCCGGACCATGACGCCACCAGGACTGGAGAAAGTACAGTCACAGGTCCCCACAAGACTTGAGTCCGACGCCCTCGGTACCTTCATTTTCTAGACCCTCTCTCGTGCATTTTTTGTATCAAGTACCTTCAATTTTTGGACCTCTCCCAAGCGTTTTCTTTTGTATCAAGGTATAGACGCGCTTATTTGTTGTCATTTGTCGGAGCTTTTTTCAACACTTCAAACTCCTTTGACTGTGCATTGCTACACTGGTTTAGTAATATTTGGTCCCATTGTTGTCCACATCCCATTGTTCTCACCTCCCATTGTTCTTTATTATCTATGTAGATAAAGTAGTGGTTTGTTCTCCATCACTCATTCTAGTCTGTCTGCACCTGCAGCAGATACTAGTCTTATAATAGCATTGAAAATCATCACTATAAATCAGCGATAACAGCAATAAAAACTGATAAGAGAAACATAACCACCCAAAGTGATAAATGACTCTGCACATGCATAGGTCCTATATGAACAGCCTCTTTTAACGTGTTCTCCATACACTCTGCCATCTTATTAATACCAAAGACATCACTAGCACGCTGCATTGTGCGTTCACTCAGTTGACGTCGTTCTTCCTGCGATAAACTAATTTTCTCCATAATAGCCTCACTCCACGTTTCAGCATCTGGCACTCTAAGCCACCCTGTCCTCACGAAGGCAGGCTGACCAGACACATCTGGGTCCACAATGCTCTCCATCAGACCACTGCTGTTACACCCTAGGACTGGCAGACCAGAAATCATCCCCTCCACAGGGATAATCCCAAACTCGTTGGTTGGCATGTAAAGCAGTGTGAGTGTTTTGGGCAGTGTGAGTAGCCGGGATTACGTTGGGGTCGGGATTGGGGTTGAGCAGTTTTACAAAAGTAAGAAGTTACTATCGTAATTTTTGACTGATTGGAGTCATATGACTTTGGTTGAAATCAAAAAACCATTTTGCATTGAGTGATAAAATTCTTCAACATTAATGGCTCTTCTTCTGTAAACTCTTCTGGTTTATTAATCATAATCTCAGATTCTTTGAGGGAAGATAATCAATCTTTGAGAACCTTTCCAAGTACAGCTCCAAAATGCTGAAACATTGTTTCATCCTCAGAAGTAACAAGTTCTGGAGGTGGAGACTTGGGCAGAGATTCTTGTTCTTGAATTGGCAACATTGGAGATTTAATACACTCTTCTTGAACTTCTTCTGATTCCCAAATTGGTTATGTTACTTGTGGAGTTGTTGGCAACATAGCTTGTCATGTTTTGGTTAACAGTAATACTTGAATTCTTGAGGGTCAGATAGGTTTTGGCAAAGGAATGGAGGCCACAGATTGAAATGCCTGTTAAGTACTGTGTTGGGAACTTATTCTGGAACTATTGAAAGTGACTGGGAACTCAGGAACTTCTGGATAGGGTCAGGACATTGGCATCAGCTTATGTGCTGCACCTCTACACAAATACTTGGAATGTCCTTAATTTCAGAGATGGGATTTATGACAGAAGATTATGGATATTCAAAGTTCTGAAGAGTTCCAAATATCGAGCATACAGAAAGAAGGAAGGAATTAGAAACTAAGTCAATATCAGATCTAAGGTAAAGTACAAATTCACAGAGACTAATACATGTATAAGTTCTTTCATTATTGTACTACAAACTAGGATCATAATAAGATGGGTTAGAGTAAGTATTCTGAAATGGGAATACAACAAACAAATGAATGAATACTTGTCAACTGACAAGTTACCAAATGTGGAACAAGGAGGGGGTTTGGAAGTACAGGAACTATAAATGTTCCATAGTCGGAAGTCAGGTTGGAAGTCAGGTTGGAAAGTCAGGTTGGAAAGTTACAGATAATTATGGAAGCTTGAAGTATTCAGGAACAGGTCATAATAGTACCCCACTGTTAGGCTGAAGTCCCATAGAGGTGATTAGGTACTGAGTGTTGAACCATCAGTTATCCATTACAGTATGTGTCATGAAAAAATGCATGTTTAGAAGTGAAGAGTTTTGGCTGCTGATCTGAGTATAAAAACTTCCAAATATTTAAATTGTGATTTTCCTTTCTTTAACCATGACTTGCATGTGCATTTCCCATCCTTTGTTTACCACCACTCTGGAAAGTTCAGATACCAAGATTGCCAAAATTGGCAAAATGTCAAAAGCAGAAGAACTTCAATAAAAATAACAGAGGATAGAGGAGGTAAGATGACAACAAGAGGAGGAGGCAAAAGAGTTAATGTGGGAGTTGAGAGAGGTGGAGGAGGCAGAAAAATGGGAGTTGGAGCAGATTGAGGTGGAGAGAAAGAAAGAGGAGCAGAGGAAGGAATGGTTGCAGAAAATGGTGGAAGATTGGAGGTTGTGGGATGAGGTGGAGATGGCAGGATGCTGAGGCAGAAGAGTAGAGGCTAAAAGAGAAATGGGATGGAAAAGTGAGTGAACCAGGAATGTTCCATGTGTCCGACACTCTCAGTCTCTGACTCTCAGCCTCCGACACTCTCAGTCTCCAACTCTCTCAGTGTCCGACTCTCTCAGTGTCCGACTCTCTCAGTGTCCGAATCTCTCAGTGTCCGACTCTCTCAGTCTCTGACTCTCTCAGTCTCCGACTCTCTCAGTCTCCGACTCTCTCAGTCTCCGACTCTCTCAGTCTCCGACTCTCTCAGTCTCCGACTCTCTCAGTCTCCGACTCTCTCAATCTCCGACTCTCTCAGTCTCCGACTCTTGGTCTCCGATCCCTCAGCCCAACCCTCAACTTATCCTTCGGTTTCTGATCCGTAGTTTACCGCGAGGTTTACTCGACAGGACTAGTTTCTGCCTGCCCAAAATTTAAGGACACCCGATGGTAACTTGCGAGGGTGCAGCACATAAGCTGAAGCGAAGTCCTTGCGATCGGTCCCTGTCAGCCTACCAACATCCGTCAGTTTCTGTTCTTAACACTCTGCCTTGACATTCACCCAACTCTCCTTCAGAACCTTACATAAACCTCACAGAGACTATTCTCCCATCTGGAACCACCTGGACCTCTGGCAAGCACATTGAGGGCAATGCGCCTTAAGGAGGGGGTGATGACAGGGCTCATATATTTTATTTTATTTTATTGTATCTTTGTTTTGTTTTGTTTATTTGTCACATGTCACATGTCACAGTGTGTGTGTGTGATGCCATGTGATATGGTTTGAAAGATTGTTTGTGGCCATACAATGACAATCACATGACAATCACATGTCAAATGTAAAACTTAACTTTATTTTACTTCTCTTCTAAGGTTGGAACCTTCAATAAGAACTTTATTTAGTTCTCCCTTTAGTAGAAATATCCTAAGATGTACATAGTTGGACCCCAGTTTCAATCTCTTAGGATTCCACTAAATACAAGTGTGATATTCTTAAGTCATTAGAACTTCCATTCTCCCACTCCTTATCTTGAACTCTCTCTTGTTTCTTTTTGTGTTTTGGTAGCCTTGTTAGTGTTGCCCTAACAATAACACTGTATTGACTATCAAAGTACAATACAGGTAAAAAAGGTGATTTGTTACCATAAGCAACTGTAAGGCAGCTGGAGGCCATTAATATGGGGAATAGGAATTGAATTTCAGACTGAATAAGTCCAATGAAATGGGATAAAGGTAAGGGTGGTTCACAAGAAAGAATTGAAAGGTGCAAGGAGATGTTGGTAACCATGAGTGAGTTGGAGTGGTGAGATCTGACCTTCAACTGTAAGTATGAAGCTAAGAGTAATATGCAAATTTTAACTTGTAGCCATTTGAGATGGCTGAGATGATACCCCAATCATGGCTTGCAGGACACTTCAAAAGGGTGTCTTGGGCAAGTTGTGGTTATGGGGTAAAAGTGTCTAAATTCCAAGTTATGCCCACTAGTGTACACTATGTTCCACAAGAGTGTATGTACACACAGGTGTACATAGATCTTTGAATTAATACAAACTAATATAAATGAAGAATACCTTACTTTAAAAATAGTAGAAAAATAAGAGAAAAATATGGGAAATATAATACAATGAAACCACTAAATTTCCTAGAGAGGGGTACCCCTCACAGCACCTGACCCTCAAAAAAACTTGCAAAAGTTTCCTTGGCCCTTTCGAGATTATATCACAAGCTGGCTCACTTTCTTCAACTCTCTGACTTCCTGATAATATGGAAACAGTCCACCCTGTTTTCCACATTTCCATGTTGGAAACTTGTGTTCCTAACACTATCTTAGAATGTATTCAACCTCAGCCTCCTCCAGTCATTATCGATGGAGAACCCAAATTTGAAGTTTCCAAGATTTTAGATTCCAAGATTGACAATTACTATCACACCTCTAAACTGCTTTATCCAGTCAAATGGGCAGGCTATGAAGGTACTGATGAGGAAACTTCCTGGATACTGGCTATGGAACTTGGTCATACTATGAAACTTGTACTCAACTTCCACAATCCTTACCCTAGTAAACCTGGACTTTTATCATCACTTCAACTTCCAACATTCTGACAATTTCCACCATCTGTCTCATTTTTTCTCTTACAGAATCTTACAAGTTCATGCCAATACTTTTGCAAGTCAAGGTTATTCAATTAATTTAAATTTTCCTTCAAAGTCTCCACTTCTCTGAATTTTGGCTCCTCAGCTACAATTTCCATCTCCTCCTGAACCTCATCATTATTTTCTGGCCTCCTCTGAAACTCCATCCTTTCCTCAAGCTCCATGATGACTCCATTTTCCAACCTGGAACCTTCTCCTCCCAGCTCTTCCCATGTATATTTTTCAGTCACTGCCATAACACCAATACTGACCATCGCCTTTTCCAAGATCTCATTCTGTCTCCAGAATTTTTGATCTATTGCCCTAAAACCCTGGATCTGGTTATTGACCATCACTTCCCATACTTTCAAGAATTCTATGGCAATTTGAAGCATGACATTTACATTCTCCTGCAGAAGATTCTCATCATGAAGATCACACATCTCCTGTGTGCTAGGGCTAGTTTCCAATGCTCTGGTGTTGAGAGTTCAATTGGAAAGTAACCTATATGGCTATAGTTTCAAGTCACATCACAAGCACAAATTCCTATATATACTTTGGCACTCAAGACAACTTCTACACAGCCAAATCAGTTTCATCAATCAGACATGCAAAATCCCTAATGGAACTTGAAGAAGTAACATCTTGATTCTCTTCATACTCAGACATCATACATGAGCCTGAACCAGCCTATTCATACTCCTCAAAGAAACCATTGTAACCTCCATCAAAAAGGTATTCAATCCACATATGCTCCAGACAATCCTGTCTTTATTTGTCTATATAATAACTCCCATGAACTCTTCCACTATCAATTCAATCGAGTACTCTGGCGAGAGTGTTCCCCACCAGCATAGGGATTCTTTTATGAGGCAGTGTTCACTCCAGTAGGAGATCATAGAGGACCCTCATTGAGGATGTTCCCAGTTCCAGAAGGGAGTCAAGTAGAGCCTCGTTGAGGTCATTGTTGATTTATGTTCCTTGCATGGTTGTGGAGCCTACTCACCACCTGGTTTTAATGTGGTGATTGATTGCATGCCCCCCTTTATGCTGCAAGATTAGGAACAGAATGTCCAATCTTCTATATGTATGTATAGCTGGAGGACAAGAGGTTTCAACTCAATTGTGGCTCATTAACAGATATGTACTATATCATTTTATAATTCTAGAAAATTCAAGGGATTTTAATTTGATTAATCAGAAATATTTTCTGCACTATCTAGGTTCCCAACATTAACCTCATTGTTGAAGCTGTACAAATCAAGCTCTAGAGTATTATGAGTGAAACTGCAGTATGTGAAGTCGACACATTCAGTGACAAGTTTTATTGTATTTCTGGAGGTACAGTGGCTTCCAAAACTGTCCCAATGTTTTTGTAATTCTCAATAAATGCTTTATAACCTACCCAATAAATTTTCTAAAATAGTGATAATATTCTCACATATACCTTAGCGTACTAGCTTTGATATACCCAAACATTACAGAATATTGATGGAAATTGGTGTCACAGTGAATATTTAAAAATAGCCAATCATTGGGACAGTTTTGGAACCACCCTTTTTGAATCAGATATCTTGTTATTATAGTACTTTGTATGGCCTCCCCTAGCCTTTATTACAGCATAAAGCCTTCTAGGAATAATTTCTATGAGTTTCTGACACTCCTGAGGCTGAATATTTGGCCATTCCACTTCCACCCTCTCCCATAACTCCCAAACTCCCTTTGGTGGTTAAGGATATTTTTGTAGCTGTTTCATCAGGTGATTCCAAATATGTTCTATGGGATTGAGGTCAGGAGACTGTGCTGGCCAGTCTAATACCTGAATCTGATTTTCAGAAAACCATTTTTGTGCCATCTTGTATGTATGCTTTGGGTCATTATCTTGCTGGAAAATGGCCTCATCTTCTGGAATCTCCAAATCTCCAATGCTCTGGGACAAATACTGATCCAGGATCTCCACATATTGTGCAGAAACCATCCTTCCTTCAATCTCTGCAAGCCTTCCCACTCCATTCCAACCCATAGGTGTTAGGGATGGAATGGAATGGGAGTGGGGTGCAAAACATGACAGGTCATTTGACTATAACAGGAATGGAGTTCAGTTAGAGAGCTGATGGGTTGTCCAGGTGGAGTCCAGTGAACTGGTACTTGGGACAGAGTTGGATATAGACAGGTTGACATGTGCTGGTCCTGGCAGGTATTCCAATGACTGGTGCATGAGACACAGAGGGCCAGGCATAGACAGGTTTGACATCCAGGTCCAGGCAGGCTGTCCAGTTGTGAACTTGGACCTGGTGGGTATAAAGAGTCAGGTGCATATAGGATGGGGTCTGGAGCCCAGCAGGTTTTCCAGTCCTAACACCTTAATAGATTGAAAAGTATTTCTATTAAAACTATAATTAGAGAGTAATTGAATTATATTTTTCTTATTTACATTTTTTTGGGAAGTCTCATTGAATATTTCCTGTCAAGGAGTTCCACCAATGACAATATACAAAGAATTTTCTATCTTTTAAGTAAACCATTATTGTTGATTTAAAATAGATGTTATCCACAAGTACTTTCCACTGCTCTTCAAAAGAACTTTTATGGAATCTACATCCATTAAAATTGTTTCTAATACTGCTAAAGTTGTCTATATACCATGATTTTGAAAATACTTTTTTACTATAAAACTTAACTTCAATCTTTGTCATTCCCACATTCTTTGTCATTCCCACATTCTTTGTCATTCCCACATTCTTTAATCTTTCTAGTGATTGTGACATTGCCTCAGTAGGATCAATATATAAATTGTGGATTCCAGATCCTAGAGTAGTCATCATATCACAGCTTTCTAGGATTTGTACAAATTTATTGTATACTTTAATTTTGCATGAATGGTCATCATTAAAGAAGGATATACAATTATCTCCAACCTTGTTTCTATCATTGATAATATATTCTGCTTTTATTCCATGATTTAATGTATGTATGTTTAAGAATATCTTTTCTAGTTGTAAGATAGGGTATATCTTGGGAGATATCTATATCATGTCAGATAATTTTGTCACAAATAGTTTCTCTTAGGAATTTTATTATGTTTTTGATAGGTACCTCAGATAATGAAATTTTATAAGAAAGGTAAGGAGTATTTTTAGGTGCAATATCAATACTAGTATCTGAGTGTAGTAACTTGATCTTAAAAGAACATGAGAAATATACTTTGCATTTTCCAGATATGACATTTCTAAAGTCTTCTCCAATAGACCATTACATTATCACAGAAAACTCCCCATGTTCTCAATATGCTCAAAGGAGTCTAAGTCACATACATTGAAAAAATTCTCAGATCCAAAGACTTAAGGGATCCTTAGTGGACCTGTTTGAGAGTTGAACTTGCCATAAGCACCTATTAGCCTCATTTGAATATTTATGTATATCTGGGGATTGTTTTGTTGTGTGTGATCTAGCTTCTTTTGAGGATGTGGAGAAAAAAGAGAGTCTATATGTATGTATAGCTGGAGAACAAGAGATTTCAACACAATTGTGGCTCATTTAACAGATACTATATCATTTTATAATTCTAGAAAATTCAAGGATGTGAATGGGATTTTAATTTGATTAATCAGAAATATTTTCTGCACTATGCAGGTTCCCAACATTAACCTCATTGTTGAAGCTGTACAAATCAAGCTCTAGAGTGTGAGTGAAACTGCAGTATGTGAAGTTGACACATTCAGTGACAAGTTTTATTGTATTTCTGGAGGTATTTCTCACCAGGGCAGTGATTAATGTTGCCTGTGATGAGGATGAGACTATCTGAGTCTAGGACATGGGCAGGTGGACATCTGAGCACACTTCATGATGGGAGCATCCCAGGCTCTAGTGTTTGTGTGTCAAACCTGATCTGTTTTCAGGTGGTATCCCCCCCCCCCCCAATCGTCATAATGCTTCTCTGTCTAATCATTTATAGGTGACAACAACATCTGATTGTCTCCTAGTGACTGCAATCATCAATCTAGTGCCACCACCTACATCAAATACAAAAACAGCCCTTTTCTTCCCTGAAAGATGCTTTTGTACAACTCTAGGTATGTGGATGGAATATCATAATAATATTGACAGATTCACTGAAATGGCAAACCATCTGCAAATCTGTTTCTCGGGATGACTTGATACAGGCTGCTATTCAACACTGTGAATTGTTTGGGGATGGCTTAGTTGAAATGAGTGCTTGAGGAAGCCAAAGAAGCCTTGCAATGTGATTGTTGCCATTTTTTCTTTCAAGAATCAATGTGAATAATTATGTAATATGCCTCTGCAAATGCATCACTAAAGATGACCTGATGGGCTAGCCATCAATCTGGTACAACCACTCTATACTGCATGTGGTGAGGACAAACGTCCAGTGATTCAGCTGATGACACTTTTGGGGTGCATGTCCCAGACCAACCTACTATATTTCTTCAGTCATCAGTTGTCATGGGCATCCTACCAGTGAAATAACAATAAATCATTTTACAGTGGATCAAATACCCATCTCTGCACTCGAAGAGTTATCATGGAGTTGTTTATTCAAGAGTTAACTGATGGTACAAAGAGTGAAAATATGGATTATTACTTTCATTGTTATTTATAAAGGATGCTGATTATGGTTCATTAGATTCAATGAATGTCTGGGGACCTCTATGGATGTATTGTATCACAACTATAGCATTCCACATCTACCCATACATTCAGTATCAGACATTTGCCATAATGGAGTTATGATCCACTCAGGATGTTTTGGAAATAGATGACAATCTTTTACACGAGATAATATTGCCGTGAAACATGTTCTTATTGTCTTTAGGACCCCAGCAGTGATAATGAGCATTATGGTGCTGTACTACATAGCCCAGAGCCGCTCCCAGCCTGGAAGAGGATTCGTGGAAGCCTTTTGTCAAATAGGCTCACTGGTCTGGGTCAACACAGTTTGATAGGACCATGGTGTATTGCTCAATGAACTGTGAATGATATACATGACAGGCAGTATATGGTAAGGAAAGAAAAGAAAAACTCCCCAGGGTATATATGCCACGCTCATGTGGTAATAGAAACTGAAAGGGAAGACAAAAGGCAAACACAAACAATAGTGAATGCGTAAGACTGGGGTGCCAGGCTTATAATTTGCAATATTTACCTCACACATTCTGGCTGCCGACAGTTGTGCTTAAATAATTATATAAGCAATTTTATGACGAAGTTATTTAAAGTAACTCCGAAAATATTGGCCCCACAAGTATAGTGTAAGGGGCCCAGTGGTGTGTGTTGAGTCCATATCTTCATTATACTTTGAAACCAGATTCTCAATGCTATTTTTCCTTGGCTGCCATCACCTTCCAGAGTGTCTGACCACCCAGCCTCCAATATGTCCCATGGAAGCTACTACAAACAATTTTACAGATCCCAATGGAGGCTGCAGTCTTATGTACAGCATTTAAAATGTCTTTTCCTCATTAGTCTGAGGCACTTTAATCTGTTGGTACCAGGCTCTCCAACATAGCCACAATTATCAGATAGCAATGTTGAGTGTTTGGCAAGTTGTCACGGGATCTTTGACATGGCCCTGTTTTTCTTCTCCTCACTTTCTCCAATCTGGTGACAATCCCTTAACTTTCCTGTCACTCCAGACATATCATGCATTCACACATCTAACAGACATCGGGATATTGTGCATGTCAATTTATACTGATTCCAATTGTATTCCTATGCCACATCTAGGCAAGAACATTCATCATCTCAATCTGATATATCATCATTCTGCTCACCATCATCTGTCTCCTTTCATTTAATTACCTATTTCATTTCCAGTCTCCATCCCTATTCCCACCAAACTGCATTTGGTAATGGGCGCTGTCATAGCCACATGGCTTTCACATCATCACTCACTTTTGTGGTTAGTACATTGCATCACAGTCAAAGACTCAATTTAAGAACATGGGACTCTTGGAGATCATGTAAATATCAACTGCATCACTGTGGGGGAACATTAGCTAAGTGTAATGAGACCCTTGGAAGGAGAGGGGGAGGTGAATATTGGGATTGGGTCGAGCATGGTTTAATAAGAGATATATAGTGGTGGAAACCACCCTATATCATTGAAGTATAATGTAGACCTCCTCGGCACTCTTCTCTCTCTTCCCTCCGGTTTGGTGAACAACATCTATTTTTTAGTCTAAACATGATGACAAGCCTTTGTTCATATGAAGAACTGTGTCTTTGAATGCACAAACCACTTTGCAATCAGACATTATTTTCAGGCTGTTCAGCTGGTGTGAGGTTCACTTTCACCCAATGATTTAGTCACGAGCTCCTTAGAGAGGCGGGTTCTTCACATTTCGGCACCTTAATTCGTATGATTGCTTTGGAAATATTTTTATGTGTGGTGTCTACTATATTAGGCATTGTCCATAATTATGAAACCATAATCCATAGGGGCACAGAAAATCTGGGGGTATGTTGTGTGTTCAGGTATGGTTATGCGAGGCATACCCGCAGCCATGACCGACCTTCAACGACCAGGCACTGTAGCCTCCTACGGTAGATTGCCACCTAATAATACTAACACAATGCGAGATACAGGGCTTCATAACAGTTACATCCGTATATACACGAAATCCTGGGGTACCTGTGTTTGCCACTAAAGCTCTCGTGACACCATTGTATGGCAGACAATGGCATCCCAAGAATTAGCTACACACAACCAGATGACGACATGACACTGCCCCCAGGTATTGTGGACAAAAGCAAAAGCATGCGACTCAACAAAAAGTAGACACCAAAATAATAGGAAGAATATCAGACACATTGACCCTACTCGTCGCAATGCCCTCCGTAGAAACTCAAGACTTTGAGACAGAATTGTCTGGTCAGCAATGGCTATGAATCACAACCAATAGCCAACTACTTCCAATATGATACTGGCCCCATGCATGGTAATCTACAGGAGAGACATCAGCGGAGAGAAGCAAAGTGAACACTAAGTGGAGAGAAAAGAGAAACAACCATAACAAGCCTTTATAACCTTTGTAGTGCCTCTATTCTGGTCTGTCATCATGGAGGCTTTAGGGCCCTGTCAATCAGTGGGCTCATGTATGCAATGCAAGGGGCTCGGCCAATGATGGTCTAGAATTATTTCGGAAAGTGGATAAAAAAAATCAAAAGGGGGTTTATTATGCAAAAGAAAGACAGGTGTCAGTTTATGAGAAGGGGCAAAAAGGTGTCTAATTCAGTTTCCCGAATGGGGATCCAATTTCTACCTAAAGTGATTCTAAAATCAAATGCGGCCGAAATAACATGTTCGTCACCTGTAGAGTGATGAAAGTCTGAAGGGATGGTGTAATAAATCATTTTCCAGCTCGTAAAATCACTTAGGGCTTTCGATTAAGCTTTGAGAAACTGTTCCTTGATAAAAGAAGTTCTGCAGTGTACATTCCGCTCCGAATTTAAGGTCACATTAGATACTCTCAGTGTGTCTCGATGAAAAAATACAACAATTGGGTACACATAATTAAAACTAAGTAATTCATAGGTCCACTTGCTACCGAATCGGCCGTTCATGTTCTCCTAACCTGTGCTCGAGAGGTCCTTCGTCCTACTGTATTAGCAGCAACTTGGCGAACTATTATTAGGTGGCTCACCACTGCTCTTGTTGTGGATATGGATGGATACTTAGGGCTTCCGATACGGGATGGAGTTCTGGGCTACTGCTATACAAATTAAATGGAATTAGAGTCATGTGAAAGTGTGCGACTTAGTTCGTTGTACGTCATTGTGATGAAGCAGAACACCATTGTTTTGCTAAGCCTCCTAATGTCATGATCCATGCTATGCTTTGAATTTCAAACGCCAAATCACATCACGACAATGAAGGGGAAAGCCCAAGATCTGGTGACCATCGCTTAGTGTGTCTGCGTTTTAGCCTTCTTTAAGCTTTTGTTTAGTTCTCGTTCCTGAGCCTGGGCCATCGGTGTGGCTACCACAACCTCAGATGTCTTACTCAATAATAATTCACTGAGGACTAGTATTTATCTTCTTTAATTTGTCTATAAAATCGCCCTGTAAGCTTGTCCAACGTTGAAATGAGTCGGAGTTGTAGGAATCTGGTCGTGTCAGCCAACGCCTGTGTGTGTTTGCCACATGAAGCTGATCATCAATAGACTTGTAAGCCCGACTGTGCATGCATCATCACCCTGATTCACACGTCTCAACGATTCCATAGCTCCACTGGTAGATAAGCATGCAGCGCCAATGACACGACCATTTGCTTCTTTTCTAGCACCTAGCCCTTTCAAAAACGTGTTCTCCTCATCCTCATTTGTTCCGCATCCCGCATCCCCTTGATTCGTTTTCGTTGCCAAATATTGTCCGGATGGAACGTTAGTGCAGATGTGACAAAGCCAATGGCATAGTGGCGGTCACGGTAGTGGTTGGAGCAACTCTACTTGCCATTAGGTACCAAGCATGCATACACAACTATGTAGAAGTTTAAAGCTTTCAGCCCAAGATATATTGACATAGCCTTGTGAATTTATCCTTTTGTCATTGCAAATACTAGTACAAAAAAAGTAATGTGCAGTATCAAGACACAGTTCTTCATATTAACAAAGGCTTGTCATCATTTAAGCACCATCGTGGCCAAATTGAGGAAGAGTGGCAACAATATTGATTTGGCGCTACCATCTGTCGGTTCAGAACTACTACTACTACATAATTGACATTTATTTTTATAATAATATCGGGCTCAAATTATGCAATTTGCGTGCTGGGAACATTCTTCTTTGAATCTATCGCTGCGTCCTCCTTGGAATTTTTAAGATTTAGATTGAAGGGTCTTTAAGTCCGCCACCTGATGAGCTGTCACATCTGTCACATCCTCATAAATCCCTCTCCTCTTCCACTAGCACGAGGTGGCCAATTGCAACCACAATGAGCAAGGACCTCGCCATCCTCAGTTCGCACCTCTCGACTCTCTTTGAGGCTCGCTCGGTATCTCAACAGGAACTAGATCCACTTGTAGCGTATGCAATACAAGAACCGCGGGATGATCGGTCGCTGGATACGTGCCGTGTACAGTGGGAGTATTTGTTGAAGAATGTGGCGTTTAAATTTGCTGTGAAGTTGATTTGCCTTGGTTTTTGTTGTGGCATTTTTTTTACTTATTAATGTGGTGGCCATGGTGGATAAGGCGACAGAGGGAGAGGCGTTGAAAGAGTCAGAGATTAGATATTTTGATGATTTGAAGTCGAGGTTGGATTTGGTACTTGCATTTATGGAACACAGTCCGTTGCTCATTTTTCTTGCTTCTATTATGTGTCCATTCTTACATTTATATTTTTCCAGATATCTGTGACAACTCGTTCCCGTTTAGTGTTCTAGAGGATCTACTGGAAGGGCAAACAATTGAATCATGCTGGCATATATTTTCATGGATTGAGGAGCGTACGGAACGATTAACCACTGTGAGCACCCAGACATCAAAGCTAGGACACCTGCTAAAAATACAAGAATAGAACATGATACCCACCAAAGGCAAATCCCTAGTCCTCCTCCACACACTGAACGACCTCCTCCCCTGTCTCTCAAAAACAGGAAAGAATACTATTGCACACTTTTAACAAAATAATGATCCCAAGCATACCACCAAAAAGGCCCAGAAATGGTTCAATGACCATGGAGTTACAGTCCTCAAGTGGCCCACACAATCTCCAGATATGAATCCTATTGAACATCTCTGGAATCATCTCAAGAAGAAGCTGGGAGATTATGAACAACCTGCACACAGTGTTCATCAACCTTGGGAGAGGGTACAGAAGTTATGGGAAGAGATTCCAAAGGAGAAATGCCAGAAACTTATTGAAAGCATGGCTAGAAGGCTTGCAGCAGTGATCAGAGCAAAGGGGGGCTATACTAAATACTAATTTGTTGCAATGATAGTTTCAAAATAGTATGCAACACAACCCTTAAATGAGTTGTTGGCTTGTGTGAGATGATGGACTTACCAAATAAGGACATGGTGCCTTGTGGCTGTGCATGCAAGAAGGTATGCTGTTGAAGTATATTATATAATATTTTCAGAAATTTAGAGAATTTATTTCTTGAGGAATAAACATGGTTGGAATGCTCCAACAACGCAGCTGGTATTATTTGGCACTATTGGATCTACCCAGAGCAGTCATATTGATATTAATGATGCTCCTAATGATATGTGGTTGAAACTGTACCAGCCAGGCATATTCTACTTGTACCTTTTGCAAGTGTCACTCTCATATACAGAGTAATTGCCATCTTTAAAAATTTGCACAGAAGCAGGCATTAAAACAAGTAGAGCAGAAGAAGAAGAAGCATAAAAGGAGAAAGATAGCCAAAGCATGTATGTACTAGTGTCTCTGATAAAGTCTCAGTAGATAAACAGCCAGAGTCTGCTGGAAATGCAAGTGCTTGCATTCCTGATCTTTCTGATACATCTTGTGCTCTCCTTGTTCATGCTAGTTCTGATAGGACAGCTGACACAGGTGCATTTTCACAGATGACACCACATCATCACTGGTTTTCAAGCTATAAGCCTTTTCAAATTCCTATCCAAGTTGCAAATGGACATGTCATTATGTCTGCAGAAATAGAAGCTGTGCAGTTTGAGCCTAAAGGCAAAGGCAATATAACATTGGAATTTGAAAGAGTTCTCCATGTTCCCCATCTCACAAGCAACCTACTTTCAGTCTTGTACTTGACAAAGAAAAAGAACTTCCATGTTTCTATCTTTAGTTCTACCATGTCTTTTTATCAGAAGAAGGTTTTGCATTTCACTGCAACAGTCAATGAACATAATCAGGCCTATTTGGATGGAATTACAGTATCTATGATGGATTATGCTGGTCTTGTTACAACCTGTCCACTAGATTCTACACTTTGGCATCATCATTTCAGTCATCTGAATCATGCTGATGTAAAGAAACTTATGACAGGAGACTTGGTCACTGGTATTCAGATGGACTCTCAGATTGCTCCAGATTCTATTTGTGAACTTGCTTAGCTGGTAAACAGAATAGATTGGTTAATAAGATGGCTACAACACACTACACTACACCACTTGTACTCATTCACAGTGATGTTCATGGTTCTATTCACACAAACTGTAGAAGGATTTCACTACTGGTAACTTTCATTGATGATGCCTCATGATATACTGCCACTGCATTACTGGAAAATAAAAGTGATGCATTTTGGGCATTTAAGCAATATAAGGCCAAAGTAGAGAATATCTTTGGTCAGAAGATCAAGATCTTTAGGGATGACAAAGGTGGAGAATATATGTCAAAGGAATTTGATACTTTTCTTTCAAATGTATTAGTCGGCAGCATACTGTCTGAAATGAGCCTTACCAAAATGGTGTGGCTGAATGCTTTAATAGGACATTGGAAGAAGGAGCTACTTCCATATGGCAGAACCTCATCTTTCTCCTTCTTTTTGGGGACATGCTGTCCTTGCAATTACTTATGTGTGAAATCGCTCACCTACTGCTCTTAAACACTCTGTGCCCTACACTGTTTTCCATGGCAGTAAACCAGATGTGTCACAACTCAGAGTATTTGGATCCACTGCCTATGTACATGTGCAGAAGGATCAACATATTGGACTTGGCTCTCATACACAGAAGTGTGTCTTCATTGGATATCCTCCAGATTATAAGGGTTAGTTATTTTACAATCCATTGACTAAGAAGACAATAATTAGCAATAATGCTGTTTTTGATGAGAGAGTCTTACCAGGACTATCCAAGCAGACTACACTTCCTCCTCCTCCTATTCCTAAGGCTTTTCCTAATAACCAACAACTCATTGATATGTTTATTCCTGGGTCTACTCAGGTGGGAGTTGATCCCAATCAGGTGGGAGCTCCACAGGAACCATATCAGGTGGGAGATGATCAGGGTAATGCTTTGGCTCCTGATTCTGGCTCTAACTCTGATTCTGTTTCTGAGCATTCACCAAGTCCTCCCCCTCAACCATGTCTAAATCCACCCAGAAACAGAATTCCTCCTAAGTGTTACCCTGCCAACATCCACAACTATAGAGAACCTACTCCTGTAGTTGAGTCCAGTGATGAAGCAGAGGATTCTGTACCAACTTCTCCTCAACCAGTTGAGTCTGAGGAGGAAGCTCTAGGTGCCAGTGAAGGAGATCTTTATATCTCTGTAGATGAGGCCTTTGAGTTTGCTTACAAGGCTAGTGCCAATGATAATGCACCTAGAACTCTCAAAGAGGCCTTGCAAAGTCCTGATGCTGACAAGTGGTATGATGCTGCATATGCTGAAATGCAATCTTTGCTTGAAAATGGCACTTTTCGCCTTGCCAAATTACCTGAGGGTCATAACGCTATTGGCTCTCATTGGGTTTTGTAATAAAACCTAAAAAGGATGGCTCAATTGACAGGTTCAAAGCTTGACTTGTTGCCAAAGGCTATGCACAGTGACCAGGGTTTGATTTCACTGATACCTTTGCTCCTACTGCCAAATGGGCCACCTTGCATGCTGTTCTAGCTGTGGCTGCATTATAGGATATGGAACTTGAGAGTATAGATATCTCTTCTGCATTCTTAAATAGTGAACTCGAAGAGGAAGTGTACTTGCAACAACCTGAGGGCTTTCACCAAGGTGCTCATGATGAGTTTTTACTTTTCTTGAAGGGACTTTATGGTTTACATCAATCACCACATATCTGGCACAAGAAGTTGAATGCTGTCTTGCTCAGTGTAGCTTTCAAACAGGTACTATGTGATCATAGTATCTGGGTCTTCCAAAAGGGTGACGTCAAAGTCATTATACCAGTATTTGTAGATGACATGACTATTGCATCCAAATCCAAGGAGGCTATCAAGAAGCTCAAAGATGATCTAAAGAGCCACTTCAAATTGCATGATCTTGGTCCAATTACTTACTTATTGGGTGTTGGCATTGAAAGGGACAGGACGAAGAAAATCATTACTCTATCACAGCAGCAATACATTTTGGACATGTTACAGCGTTATGGTCTTGCTGATTGAAATCCAATTAGTACACCTATGGTGCCTAACTTGAATTTAAGTAAAGACCAGGCTCCAGTGTCCCCTGAGGAGATTGCATATATGAAGGACATTCCATACATCCATGCTGTTGGGTCTCTTATGTATTTGGCTGTTGCCACTCGGCCAGACATCACTTACACTGTTGGTGTATTGGCTAGATTCAATCACAATCCAGGAAAGGCTCATTGCCTGCTATCTCAAAGGCACCCTTGACTTGGGTTTGACCTATGGCCCTAGTAATGACAAAGAACTATTTGTGTCCTATTCGGATGCTGATCATGGAGGTGATAAATCCACTGGAAAATCTACTGGTGCATATGTAGTTAAAATGGGCACTGGAGCCATTAGCTGGCAGAGTAAATTGCAAGCTATTGTTACTCTCTCTACTACTGAAGCAGAGTATATCACAGCAGTATCAGCAGGTACAGAGGTATTATGGTTGCAGAACTTATTTGAGGAATTGGGATATCCTCAAAAGACTGCATCCACATTGTACCTTGACAACCAATCTGCTATGGCAGTTGCCAGAGATCCTGAACACCAACCATGGTCAAATGAAGCATCTTGATTTGAGGACATATTGGTTAAGGCAGAAAGTTGATAGTGGGAAGATTAAAGTAGTTTATCTACCTACTTCAGAGATGCCTGCAGATTTATTAACCAAACCATTGGCTAAGCCAAAGGTGGAATATTTGAGAAAACTATTGGGACTAGCATTGAGCAGTCTCATCAGGTGGGTGTTAGAGTATGATACTACAGCTCTAACATAGTCTATTATGATCTCCATATTTTTCTGATATTTGTAGTATTTTTGCCAGCACTGTAGGTGCAGTATTGAGTGAGTTACCTTAGGTCAGTACCTCCTGTATAGGTGCTTAGATAAGCACCTAGTAGTATAGTCCACTGTGGGTGTGGGAAAGTCTCCTTAGTGTTTACTTTCCAATCACACTCACAGGGGTGTTCTGCAAAGGATTATTCAACTGTTTCAACAATGGGTACTGTAGAGGCCATGGTGCTGTAGAGGCCATGGGTGCTGTAGAGGCCATGGGTGGTAAAAGGGCTGGGTATAATACAGTTTTGTCAGGTGCCATGGGCATCTGGAAACTGATACTGCCTGGCACCCAGTCAATCAACAGATTGTTTCAGGTAAGCCAGTTGTGTCCTAGGATGAGAGAGCAACTGACATAAGTCCAACTGCATCACATAGAAAGTGACTGTCTGAGATGTTTCACATAGGAACTAGATGGAAAGATCACAAGCTTGGGTAATGACCACATTACCTGTTCCATCAACAAGTTGGAGTGTGACCAGGTATATTGGATAAGTCTTCAAAGATTTTTTCAGGGGGAATATATACCTACATACGTGTTTTCTTTTTTTTAACTTGATATTTTATTAGGTGAGCGAACGTCCGTATGAGGACCTAAGCTTGCACTCGGCCATTGAGGGCCAAGAAAGTAAAATGGACGAATTGGAATCTGATTTGGAGGCACCGGAAGGGGTAAGAAAAAATGTGGCGTTATATGTTGTTGTATGAATGGCTCTAAATTAATCGCACTTGACGCGTTTTTCTCCCAGTTTCCTGATGAGCCAGTGTCACCATCCCGGGTCACCCAACAGGTTCAAGCAGCCGAAAAGCAGAAGAAGCGGAGTGTCAGGAAGGGTCAAGAGGGAGAACTTGTTAATAACAGGAAAGAAATGGATAAGGCGAAGGTATTTTGGACGTGATTTATGAATGTTCTCCTGCATTTATTGACGCGCTTCGGATAGATTACGGATTCTATCAAGCGATACTCATACCTGCTTGGACAGACAGATCTTTTCCGTCATTTTGTAGATGTAAAGGTTCGTTAGTACTGGTTAAGACTCCTGTTTTACTCTCTGACTTGTTTGCAGCGCGCCCGAGATCCTGAGTATGCAGCGCTGATGGACGCGCAGCCTAAGCCAAAAGGTCGTGGGCGGAAAAAGGCTACGTAAGTACTTGTGCATTGTGTTCTACACGTGTTCGACGCAATTTATTTTTCTGTTATATTTGTAGCGCTGAAAATGACAAACAACATCGGAAAAGTGAAAAGGAAGAGGACGAAGAAATGTTGAAAGGTGGAGAGCTGGCGGTTGACAGCGATGATCAACCATTTGTCTTTGAGGACTCGCCACCATGCACGTGTTTTATGCATCTTTTTATACTGTCTATGACACTAATACTTGGCACCAGTCATTCACGGAGGGACAATGCGTGACTACCAGATTCAAGGGCTGAACTGGATGGTATCGCTGCATCATAACGGTCTTAACGGTATTCTGGCAGACGAGATGGGTCTTGGAAAAACCCTTCAAACTGTCTCCTTTTTGGCTTACCTCAAGCACTACCGAGATATGCCCGGCCCGCATCTTATCGTGGTCCCAAAGAGTACATTGCAAAACTGGGCGCGAGAGTTTGCAAAATGGGCACCCGACTTTGAAGTTGTAGTTCTGACTGGTACCAGAGAAGAAAGGGTCCGTGTACTGTATTCATGGACGTTTGTCACAGCCACTGACTAGACGACCTGTAGGCGGAGATTGTTGCTTCACGGCTACTGCCTCAGAAATTCGAAGTTTGTATCACCTCTTATGAGATGTGTCTCCGAGAGAAGAACGTATTCAAGAAGTTTTCCTTTTCATACATCGTGATCGACGAAGCCCACCGGATTAAAAATGTCGACTCTATTCTCTCCCAGATTGTGCGCATATTCATTTCCCGTGGTCGGATGCTCATCACCGGTACACCACTCCAAAACAACCTCCAAGAACTCTTCTCACTCCTCAACTTCATCTGTCCGGAGATCTTCTCGGACTTTATAGATTTGGATAGTTTCTTGCACAAGGATGATGAATCGGGATCGGGAGAGGATGCGAGCAAGAAGGTTGTGGAAGCTTTGCATAAGATTCTGCGCCCGTTCTTGCTCCGGAGGGTGAAGGTTGATGTAGAGAAAAACCTTTTGCCTAGTGAGTGTTTTCAAGATTATGCTGATGGAGACGAGTTCTGAATTGCATACCTAGAAAAGGAAGTCAATATATACGTCGGTCTAACTGACATGCAAAGGAAATGGTATCGATCAGTGCTAGAGAAAGATATAGATGCTGTAACCGGTATGTCCACACACCGCTCGGTTGTGCACTTGAATCTAATGAAAGCTTAGGCTTGAGTGGTAAGAAGGAAGGTAAGACGAGGCTGATGAACATCGTCATGCAACTTCGAAAAGGTTGGGAGTTGTCTTCTCATTGTCTTTGTGGAAGATACCGATACCTCCCTCATGCAGTCACTTGCCACCCATACTTGTTTGATGGAGCTGTATGTCTCTATGCTATTGTGTTACTTAGTTGTTCTTACACTCCGGATCCCTTAGGAACCTGGCCCTCCCTACACGACCGATGAGCACCTCATAGACAACTGCGGCAAAATGATTATCCTAGACAAGCTCCTACACCAAATGAAAGCAAAAGGCTCTCGCGTTCTCGTATTCAGTCAAATGAGTCATGTCCTAGACATTTTAGAAGACTATTGTACATTCCGGCGGTATCGTACGTAATCCGTCTCTAGTTGTTCTCGTCTGCCATTCTGACTATCCGGGTTCATACAGCACATTGTAGAATAGACGGGGGTACAGCCCACGAAGACCGAATAGCTGCCATTGATGAATACAATCGCCCTGGTAGCGAGAAGTTCATATTCCTATTGACGACTCGCGCTGGTGGGTTGGGTATCAATTTGACGACTGCCGATATTGTCGTCTTGTATGACAGCGATTGGTTAGTATATGATGTTTTACCGTTTGGACCTCTTAGAAAACGCCGTTCTTCGTTATTTAGGAACCCCCAAGCCGACCTACAGGCTATGGATCGTGCCCATCGTATTGGACAGACGAAACAGGTCTACGTTTTCCGGCTGATTACCGAGGTAGGGAATTCCCTTTTCTTTGGACTAGATACGTCGTCATAATTTATGCTGACTTTTTCGTAGAATTCAGTTGAGGAGCGTATGCTTGAGAGGGCTGCACAAAAGCTTCGACTGGATCAACTGGTCATCCAACAAGGCCACACGAAGATCACGAAAGGTAACATGTGCTACTGCCTGCTGTGGTTTGATAAAGTACTCACATGCACTTTATTCAGCCACAAATAAAGAAGAGCTTCTCGATATTATCCACCATGGTGCCGAGAAGATTGTCAACTCAAATGACGAGTATGTAATTCCTTTCCCCTGAAGTTTGAAGCTCATAAAATACGATAGTCTTCTTGTAAACGCCGATATCGATGAGATCATTCATCGTGGTGAGGAACGTACGGAAGAAATCAATAACAAATATGCAAATTTGAACATCGATGATTTGAACAACTTCAAATCTGACTTCAGCATTAAGGAGTGGGAGGGCGAAGAATTCGGTAGCAAGGTACATGCTATCGCCTTCTTTGACTGTGTATCTTTCTTACATCGCCGTCTTTAATCTTAGAACAAATACCGTCGTTTTGAATGGATTAAGCCCTCCAAGCGTGAACGGAAAGGAAATTACTCCATTGATGGGTATGATAAAGAAGCAATGCCCATTGGCCCGAAGACCAAGAAGGCACCTAAGCAACCGCGACCTCCAAAGCAAGTCATGGTGTAGGTGTTCAACCAATATACCATCCCATTAAACTTACTCTCCGACATCCCGTAGTCAGGATTATCGATTCTATCCTCGGGAACTTCAAGCGCTGCAAGAGCGTGAAGCGAATGCTTTCAAGGTAAGATGGATGTTTGAGGTTGAGATCGTGAACCGCGGAACTTACCAGTGAATTTGGTTCCTTAAGCGTGCGCATAAGTATCAGGTACCGCTTCAGGACCCTCAAAATGAGGATGAGACGCCGGAAATGCTTGAGGCTGAGCGTGCAGCTGAACAGGCCATCATTGACAATGGTCTGCTTTCTGATCTCAAATTTGTGCCTATAGTAATCTCACCATGGCATACATCTCTAGCTGAACCATTAACGGAGGAAGAAATTGCTCTTAAGGAGGAACTAAGCCGACATGGCTTCGACAATTGGAGTAAGCGTGACTTCCAGCAGTTTGTGAAAGCTGTTGAGGCACATGGACGGTAAGACTCTTATTATGTGCCATTACGTCTCTCTTCGGACTCTGATGTGTGTCTTTCATGCAGGGATGCGCCAGATGAAGTGCTTGCTCAGGAGATAAAGCATAAGATTGCGGAGGAAGTGAAAGCATATGCTAAAGTCTTCTGGAAGCGATGGCGCGAGTTGGAAGGTAGGAAGATCATTGCACATTTTCGATTCCACGGCATGGATGACTCCATATTTTTAGATTTCCAACGTATCGAGCAACGCATTCTCGAAGGTGAAGCCCGCCGCGAAAAGCAAGATAACCTGGAGGCGCTCCTGGATGAAAAGATTAAATCGGTCCAGTTCCCAATGCAAGAGCTAGAGCTCAACTACGCCATCGCGAAAGGAAAAGTATACGAAGAAGAAGAGGATCGTTACCTTCTTTGCCGGCTGAACTATTATGGATTGAAGAGCCCAGACGTGTATGACCGTATCAAGAAGGACATCACCGAGTCCCCGGATTTCCGATTTGATTGGTTCTTTAAGAGTCGGACGCCCCAGGAACTGTCGAAACGCTGCCATGCACTGTTGGGTGCGATCGCCAAAGAATATGAAAATAAAGTTAAGGACGGTCAGCAAAAGAAGAACGTGAAAGGCCCACGGGGAACGGTATGTCTCTAACCATTTCAGACGTGGTTACTTATCTGACCCATTGTCTTTTGTGGTTAGAAACGTTCTCTGGTTGAAGTCGCAGATGTACAATCGTTGCGTCGGTCGACACGGAATGCAGTAGTAAAGACGTTTAAGTATCTCAGCGATTAAACGTTCGCTATATTATACAATACCTAAAGACGTTTAAGTACTATATACATAGATATGTTTTGTTTTGTGAGAGGCAATAAACATATCACTTACTCTCAGCGATTAAACGTTCGCTGAGAGATTCCCTAGCTATACTACGCGTATATAATAGTACATTTGAGAGGATATTGAACAATATGACGCATTGCGTCTTTTCGAGACATTTTGTCTCACCTTTTTCATACGCGCGCTCACTTCTGCAATACTCGTTATACCTAACAAGTAGCAGTGGCACCCGCGAAAAATTCGTACAAGAAGAAGAAGGTATAGGAATTAGATGTCTATGTAATTGTGCTTGGTTCAGTTCTGCTAAATTATGCCATGTCGACTCGTATATATGATGTATATTTAATGTGAATTGGGCTTACCTTTTTGAATGATATCTTCTTTTATCGAGATGATTTACCAAGATGGCAAGGTGTTTACACAATTAGAGAAGCATGAGAAAGTCAATTCCTCATTTTAAAGTCCTGGTGCGACTTCACACAGGGTGGCATTGAAGGTTTGAGCATCTAAACTCAATCAGCCAGTGGGAAATAATGATTGAGTTTAGATGCTTAACAGGTTGTGCACTACATCCATAGGCCACACCCTTGCAGCTGGTAAATATGTTGGAATTGGTCACCAGAAAATGAGGAATTGACTTTCTCATACTTCTCTAATTGTGCAAACACCTTGCCATCTTGGTAAATCATCTATATATTGTGCTTTCAGAAGTGGCTCGCAAAATTATGTGGATGCGTCATTTCCTCGAAGAACTTAATATAATATAAGAAGAACCGATGGCAATTTTTGAAGATAATCAAAGCACTATCGCATTCGCACAAAACCAACGTGCTTTGAGAAGAATGAAACACATTGAAGTGAAATACCACTTCATTCGTCATTGGATTGATAACGGCACTATCCAACTTATCTATTGATCGACCAAACAAATGATTGCGGATATTTTAACGAAATCTCTTTCTTCACCAATTCATTACCATCACACAGGACATTTAGGACTTACTTCTTCAAAACTCGAGGAGGAGTATTAGGTATAACGAGTATTGCAGAAGTAAGCACACATATGAAAAAGGTGAGACAAAATGTCTTGAAAAGACACAATGCGTCATATTGTTCAATCTCCTCTCAAATGTACTATTATATAGGAGGATGGTCACACTTTATTGAATATACAAAATTTTACTGAATAATCCTCATATTTTCCAAGTGAGTCTATTCCTTCTGGCCATGACAACTTATTGAATGAGTTTATATTTAATTACCTGAAATTTCAACTTTAAAATATGCATGTCCTTTTGAAATATGCACAAATGACATAGTTACACAAAATTATTTGGATTAACCTAGATTATTTGGGTTAAACAAGATTATTTAGGTTAAACAAGATTATTTGGGTTAAACAAGATTATTTGGGTTATGACTTAAACTTTGGGTTATGATGTATTCTCTTGTATACATGCAAAATTTCAAATGTATTTCATATAATTTAAATTTAGTTGGTTTAGAGAGTTAACCAGAACTATCTGGGGTACCAATCCCCATTGTGCAATTTATTCCAAAAGAATAATCTACAGACAATTGTTTGACTAAATTTTGTCAGATATAGGATAAATATTAATATTTTTGCATTCTTCAGGGTGATACCTAATCAACTGAATTTGATTAAATATTAATTTTACGACAAGCAATATAAATATATATACTTTAGTGGATAAATAATTTTTAAAGTTTTAGGTTATCCTCCATATGGGTAGTATAGCTAGGGAATCTCTCAGTGAACATTTAATCGCTGAGAGTAAGTGATATGTTTATTGCCTCTCACGAAACAAAACTTACTTCGCCAGATTTACCGCGGCAGGGGGGGTGCGCCGGGTGGTCGGGTGGTCGGGTGGTAGGGTGGTTGGATGGTGACGTGAGTCAGCTTGAGTCAGGTGGTGGGCCACCTTACCCGACCACCTGGCGCACCCTGCCACGGCCCATGCCACACATGTGACCTGGTTTCAAAACGAACGGGCATCACCCCCCTCGTTCCCCTCACATACCGCCCTCCATCCTGTCCATCCTGTCTTGCTCTCAGGGCCGGCCTGCTGGACCTGATGTGAGTGTCATCATCCCCTCATTCCCCACCACACACACCGCCCTCCTTCTCTCATGGCTCTCTCTCTCTCTCCCCCCTCTCTCTCAGCAGCCTGGCAGCTCCCCCTCTCTCTCCCTCCCTTGGCCTGGCACACACACACACACACACACACACACACACTCTCTCTCTCTCTCTCTCTCAGCCTGGCTCTCTCTCTCTCTCTCCCTCTCCCTGTCCTTGGGGCCTTCAGGTGCAGGTAAGCCAGACATCCTCCAAGATTATGACATGAACTCATATTGGCTTTCACCCAAGCCAGCTTACTCTTCACCACCACAGAAAATGAAACTGGTCAAGTGTTAAAAACCCCATTCTCCAACCACCTGTCTCATCTCATTTGAACCTCTTGTTATCTGCGATCTTTGCCATATCGTTGACACTCCTCATGCAAAGGTCACATCACTCCTCTTCTCGCACAAAACAACTCTCTCGTTTAAGCAACTTGAACACATAATTGCACCATGTCTGCTACACAAATGTCCACGAGCAGCCAAGGTTCTCCTCAGTTCTGTTACATTCATTCCCCACCTCAGCCCCAAATGCAGTGGAGCTAATCACGGATGGCTGAAGACTTTCCACACATTCTCTCGTTCACATCGTTAGTGTGTACTTTCTCATTTAAGCAACCATGCACACTCCACACAGTCTCCTTTTCTACAGGCTGTACTCGACTACTTGAGCCATACCCCATCTTCAACTCACCCAGTTTCTTTGGTCCTATTTGTCGATGAAACATGTGTTTGCTTTTGCCAGCCAGTGATGAGTGATTATCTGCTGATTATTATGCCAATTACTGATCTCTCTCCCTTTTTTCTCCTCCTGGTGTTTTTGGGTTTCCACTTCCACTCCCCTGCACTCACTCCCCTTGCCACTACTGTGCCCTCCTCTCCAATCCAACCCCACCTTCAACCTGCCTTAGTGAGCGCACCCCCCCCCCTTTCCCCTCAACCAACTTTTATCGTCGTGGTACATAATCAATTGTTTTGTCCGTATATTAAAATAGTATAAATAAATTCGGATTGAAATGGCTTGTGTTTGTGACTGGGTATATAAAATTGACACTGAGACTGAAATGACTTAGTGTAATAAATAAATATTGAGTCTTACAGTGTGTATTGAATGGAGATTGGAATGCATTGTTGCATATATCATGTCATGAATTTTTATTTTTATTTTTATTTTTATTTTTGATTTGACCTTTATGGCTTTTTCACAACTTGATGACCTCCCTGTCCTTCAGATCATCCGTGATTGCTTCGAGCAATTTCTTGGGACCTTCATGGGCAGCCGGGCATTTGGTGAGAAATACGGTGTCGTCTTGCTGGCATCTGTGCAATGGTGAAAATTGAGAAAATCAAGCAAGGGACGGCACTGAGTGAGATACTGTAGATAGATAGAGATAAACTGTGAGACCTGACTCACCTTTTGATATATTCCATCACGACGAGCTTTCTTTGGTGGTACTTTACGCCGAACGTCGTTCGATTTTCTCCTCTCAACCACTCAGGATCCCAATCCTTGAGTGGGACATAATGGCCACGGGATGGATCGGCACTTTCCCAATCATGAATTATCTGTTTCCAGCACAAATGGAGTGGGCCTTTCCACACGATTGAGGGGATACACAGCCTGCAGTTTTCTGGCAAGGCGGGCTACCTCTGCATTTGCGGTCTAACTGACGACTGGACACGATATGCCTTCATCACGGAAAACTGGAGTGCATCTGAAATGGAAGATATGACCCACTGGGGGCGACACCAGGTCAGGTTGTTACCATGAATCACCTTGCTCTCTCTCTTGATGTGGGCGAGACTGCCGTGAGTTTCTTGACCCTGTTTTGGAAATGTGACTGGTAGGTTCCAAGAATTATGGACACGTCTACCAACCCTACTACTGCATCTTCCATTCCATCAGCCTGCCCCCCACTCCTGAGGATTCCTCCATCCCAGCATCATCATCATCCTCTTTTGCCCTCTTCAGGATGATGTACTCTTCCGATGCCAAAACCAACGCCGCCCACCACCAAACCATCACCATCAGCAGCAAAAGGATCAGGCCTAGGAAGCACATCTGCAAGCGCTTGGGTATCGACAAGGAATGCGGGTGCAACACATGGTGCATGTAACTACTTGAACCACTATCTCACTAGTCAACATGCTGATCATCAACAGGTCATGTTTGCTTATTGGTGATGTCCTGTTTTTCATCTTACATGGTGGCAAAACAACGGTCTTAAGGGCCTGAGTTAAACAGCATGTATGCAGGACATACATGGTACATTTCCTCCAAATACGGTTTCTTTCGATGATTACTGACCCCTATAATATAATCAACACCTTACCAACTCACCACTACCATCACTACCATCACTATAACAAATGTGATATGGTATGGGTGGTGAAGTCGAAGAGGAGCTCCCACCCCTTTTCCTTCTGCATCATCAATGAGGTGGCGATAGATAAGAGCTGGACTTGATTCTGGGGTGGAGTGGGATCGATGGGGAAAAGAAGGGGTAGAACCAAATCGCAGTATTTTTCTTGTGTATGTAGTTAAATATCACCACATTGGATGTATTTTAAACCAATCTATGTGAATGATCACTTTGAAAAAGTCACTGTATTTGTGTATTGTCTCAGATTGATTTATTGAGTAACAAAGGCAAAGTTTGTGTAAAGGGTATGCATACCCGGACTAAGGAATAATAGTTGGATTATAGTACTTTATTATTTATCTTTTATTTTCTTTCTTTATATTCTTTCTATATTTCGAGCATACCTTTATTTTGTAGTTCGAAGCTTTGTGTATACATATGGGCGCTCTTGGCGCCAAAAATGATAGACACTTTTACCCAGCAGACACCACCTCGTAAACGACCTAGACGTCGAATAGCAAGAGGTGTCAAGGGTAATGTCTCAACTACCTTTAAAGGTAGTATTCTCTTGCATACTAACGAACTTTGGACTCGAACCGCGAAGGTCGAGTTCCAATCTAAGGTCTTTGCGCTAGTCGACATTATAGTCGACTCGCGCTATTATTTCTTTACTCTAGATATTCAGCTTCGCGTTGATTATCTATTTTACATCTAGCTACGAGTTGTACCGTGAAGGTCAACTCTTTCATTCTAGCCGTCAAGAGCAACTGTACAGTTGCTCTTGTGATGCGTAGCGTGTCTTCTTACTAGTACTGCTTGTCTAGTAATCTACAGTATTGTACTGTACGGTCAATACCTGCTAATAGTAGTTGAATAAACACTATTCTTCGTATATTGAACAGTCAGAATCTATTGACTCTTCACAGTGGTGATCCGAGCCGGACCGTTCTTTTCCTATGAGGAAAAACTTATTATTTGACTACTAAGACCTGAACACGCGAATGACTACGGGCAAGAATCAAACACCTAGGCCTTCATCAATGCCGAGTAGCTCCATGCCTCGTCAAAAATCTTCTAACCTAGAACCACCCCGTAACGTCACTCTGAGGAAGTCTTCGTCGACTTTTCAAGGATCAGCTCCTCCGGAGGATTCCCCCGGAGTAGTAGCTGGATCGTCAACGAACATTCCCCCCAATCCACCTGAGGAACGCTCATCACTCGAGCAGTTGGACACCCCTGGAGTTAACGTTGAGCCTAATCGAGCACCCACACCCGTTCTCAGATTCCCTCCAAGACAGGTCATCCTTAAGCAGTTCCTCGGAGGTCATATGGTTTACGCCCAGCCCATCAACTACAAATGGGATATATACTACACCGATCGAATCCCCGAGGATCAGGTTACCCCCTTTGTGGAGGAGTACAGTACGGATTACCCTATTCTACTGGAGACTGTAGCAGTCTGGTTAGGGCGTTATCAAGCGATTTTATCGGCGCGGGATTTATTCACGCGACCAGGGAACCTTGAGGATTTAACCCAATCGATTCCTGAATGGTCGAACGAGGTGACGACCACTATGGAAGGAGGAAGAAGAATTCTCAGGCGGGAGGTGTTTTCTCTGTTCCTTGAAGCACTTCGTACGCATGATGATGTGTTGCAGATCCTGCATGTCCTGCTTAGTGGAGATCATGTTGTGCCTAAGGTTGACTACCAGTACATGTACATCCGTATGTTGGAGGAGTCTCTCAATGGAGTCATGCCAAATCTATCGCTGGCATACCTCACTTTAAGGGGTCGGTTGAAGCGAAACTAAAGAAGACTTGATAAGATGGTTTTAGAGGTACTCCTCCCCTATAACGACTCGATCCAGGTCCCTGATTCGCCTATCTCCACGACCAATTCGTTCGTTTGCAACTTAAACGGGTCCCCTGATACTCATTTTCTGCATTCTCTCAACCGTCCCATAATATTGGAGGATTTTCCACTGGACTTGAGGATGCAAGTGATAGAACGCCTTCAGGAGAAGAGGATTGAGGTCTGCACTCCCTTCCATCAACCCCAGCCATGTCGACTTCTGAACACGACGGAGATCGAGAGACAAATCGCGATGGAACCAGGCCTAACGTCTCTCCAGGGATATCACCGCTCTCGTGTCGCATTTGAGAGAGTCTCCAACAGCCCTAACTTCAGGAATGAAGTGACCACTCTCAGAAACTGATCAGTCGCCAACAAGGGTCGACCGTCCTTCTCCACGGCATTCACTGAGGGCATAGCTGGCCCAGTTGCTGGTCGAGGATCGCTTAATCCAGACGGTCCCCGCCATTCTCTACCGATCGCTTCAAACCCTTTCTTGCCATCAGGAGGACCCCCTAGCGATTCATCTGGGAGTTCGAATACTTCAGACCGGGGAGGGAACTCAGGATGTGGGGAGTGCTACAATGGAGTGCCTAATACCCCTTTTTGAACTCCGATGCGGTCTCGAGCTAGCGTGCTTATTGACGACTTACCTAAGGACAAGAAGGTCACTCTTAACACCAACAACCTTAAGATCAAATGGTCTGATCTCCCTGAATACGACGGAGCTCAATCCGAAGCCCTGGACTATATCATGGACATCATGAGTCTCGCAGAGATATCAGACTCTATGAGTGCGATCTTAGGAGTTGCTCTGCCAAGACGACTCAAGGGGCACGCTAAGGTCTGGTGGAGCACCTTAGACCGTGAGCATCGTACTGAATTCGGTCAATCTCATGGGTCGTTTCTTTGGGGTATCGTCGAAGGATTGCTTGGAACTCGTTGGCGTGAATCCTTAGCCTTAGAATGGGAAGCTATGAAATTTCGACAGGCTGGTCACGATCATGAGACACCCGTCCACTATATCCAATGGAGAGTTAAACTTTATCATTTCCTGCACGGGTTCCACCAGGACAGAGGGGATGAGACACGCAGACTCATTCTCACGCTTCCTACGGAATGGCTCTACCTTCTTCAAGGACAACCCATCGATGATATCATGAGTTTACAGACTTATGCTAATAACCTGCAAGAAGCTCTGATTAACGCTTGGGTCCAAACACACTGGGAATGTTACAGGTTCCAGAAACCACGCGTAATGTTATCGGAGGGTCAAGAATTGGATTTTAGAGTCACCGGCAACTCCTCTTCACCTAACCATATTCTCGTTAGTGAGACTAATGAGAGAGGCTCGACGAGAAGGACCGTTCCGGACGTCGCTGATCCAAAACAGGGAAAGTGTCACGGAAAAATGTTCTTCGAGAGGAGTAACAAGAGGAGTTCGGTCAAACCCACCAAGGAATGTTGGATATGTGGAAGTCTGGAGCATTTTAAGATAGACTGCCCTCAAGCTGGCAAAATGTCTCATTATGTCTCTATCAACAAATGCTCCACACAGGATATGTCGGAGGAAGCTGAGGAGCAAAGGTTATATGAAGTGGTTCATGGACTATCTATACAAGGACAAGTAAATAGCTCTGATGACGAATTGACTTTTGTTTCCATTTATTCGCCCCATGACGGAGACAAATTAGTGAGGGAGGAAAATCGAACGACTGGTGAAGCTCTTCCATCTGAAGCTTATGTATCCATACTCGCCGCAGATTTCTTCGAAAAAGGAGACCGGCTGAGTGCTCATCGGCAGGACCTTGAAGGCCTGACCGAGAACTACTGTCAGACTGGAGATTCTCATGAACAAATCAGTTCAAATTCGCTCTGTTCGCCTGGAGCTGATGTTGACACTTTCCCGTTTGATCCCGGGAACCCCCCCGATTTACTACCATACGAGAACTCGGATTCAGAGGACAGCGACGATGATCCAGTATTGGATTCCCCTTCGAAGCATGTTCCTTGCTGAAGTGAACCCAGGAACGTAAGCTTGTCCCTGCGCAAGGAAAGTAAGAGGCCTCAAATCCAATACCCTCGTCCCAGTCATCTGATGAAGGAGGATACTACGATCATTTATCGAAAACGGGATCCTCCCAGTGGTTACTCTAGCATAGGAGTTGCAGCGCTCCATGTTTTTGGTCATGTAGGAACTCCCGATTCACCCGAACGCGTTAAAATTCGAATGGACACGGGAGCAGATCTTTCCCTTATATTGGAGGAATTCTACAAGGAGCTGCAGGGCATATATAAGTTGAAACAAGGACTCAAGTTACGTCTAATCCAGCTCACGGGTAACGCTAAGGTTATCAGATATGTTAATATTCCCATTTACCTGGAGGACGACAGTGGAACGTTACTGAAGTTCGCGGCAGAAACTTATGTCATTAGAGGAATGACGGTGCCAATTCTTTTAGGAGAAGACTTTCATATTAATTATGAAATTGGTACTCTAAGAGATCAGCCGTTGGGATCTAGACTTATTCTCCCGGGACGACAGGGTTTTATTCCAGCCAGTTCTTCTAAGGAACCTCAACCTTTGACCTTCACCGTCAATAAGGCCCCTTTCGGGAAGCATGAGAAGGAGTCATCCAAACTCACCTCTCTCCCCGATAAAGGTGTGCGTACTGCAAGAGTCACGCGAGCCTTGGAGGATTGCACTATCGATCCAGAGTCAGCCAGACTAGTGCCTATTTTTGTTGAAGATCTAGAGGGCGATGAATGGATTGTTGAAGGAATTGTACTGCAAAATGAGGACGGTTCGATATTAGCCACACCAATCATGGCAATTTCAAGGAATAGTGCAGCAGTACCTTTAGCCAATCCATCGCTAACCCCTAAGACTATCCGACGAGGGGAGACAATAGGGATAATTCATGACCCCGCTCGTTGGGCTCACAAGCCCAGGTCACTCGAGGAGAAAGGTTTAATGGTAGCAGGCGCGACCAAGATCGCACACCTTATCGAAAGTCTCTCTCAACTTGAGGAGGACCGTCAAGTCGCCTCAGAAAGGCCTAAGCCACCTGTTGAACCAGAAATTGCGGACGATTTCGAACCGCCTGGTCCTAAGACGGCTTCAGTGGCTGATAATGAGAAATTTGCCTCAGAGGATCTTCACAAGTTAGTCAATTTGGGACCGGATATACCAACAGAGGTCCTGCCATGTCTCAGATCAGTTTTGACTGAGAACATTAAGGCTTTCGGAGTCGACGGACAGTTAGGGCAAGTGGAATGTAGAGTCCCTGTCCCCTTGAAAGAGGGAGCTTAGCCCATATCCATGCCTATGTTCCCTTCGTCCCCTGTCAATAGGAGAGTTATAGACGAGCAAATGGATACCTGGTTCGAACAGGGTGTCATTGAGCCATCTAAAAGCCCCTGGGGAGCGCCAGCCTTTGTAGTATATCGCAATGGTAAACCACGGGTGGTCATCGACTATCGGAAACTTAATCATCTCACTGTTCCAGATGAATTCCCTTTACCATGTCAATTGGAGATTATGCAGGCGCTGTCGGGGTCAAATGTTCTTTCTTCTTTCGATGCGCTAGCCGGGTTTACTCAATTAGAAATGTTGGAGGACGATAAGCCCAAAACAGCCTTTAGATCCCATAGAGGGCTGTGGCAATTTAAAAGGATGCCATTCGGGCTCAGAAACGGCCCCTCCACATTTCAGCGCGTCATGCAAACAGTTTTAGCACCCTACTTGTGGATTTTTTGTTTAGTCTACATCGATGACATAGTCATATTCTCTAAGAACTGGGATGATCATTTGCTTCACCTGAATCAGGTGCTTGGCGCTATCGCTTCGGCCGGTATCACTCTCTCTCCCAAGAAATGTTTTATCGGATATAATTCAATATTGTTATTGGGTCATAAAGTATCTAGGTTGGGTTTTTCAACCCACCAAGAAAAAGTTCGCGCTATATTGGAATTGGCCCCACCCACTAAGGTTTCTGATCTACAACGGTTCCTTGGAATGGTCCTTTACTTTTCAGCATATATACCGTTCTATTCATGGATGGTGTCCCCTTTATTCTCACTCCTAAAAAAGGGAACACCCTGGACGTGGACTGCTGAACATGTCCGAGCTTATGAGGATGTTAAAACCACATTAGGATCAGCTCCAGTGCTGGGACATCCAGTTAGTGGGATGCCCTACCGATTGTATACAGACACTTCAGATTTTGCCTTGGGTTGTTGCCTCCAACAAGTCCAGAAGATGGCTTTAGGAGACTTAGTGGACACTAAAATCTATGCCCAAGCCAAGTTGGCTTTTGACCGTGCGCAGGATGTGCCATCCTTTGTTCATCGGTACAAAACCAAACAGCCCGAGATTGAGTGGTCGGATTCGTGGGGATCCACTTTTGAGGCGACCGAAGTTACTGTTGAACGAGTCATTGCATATTGGAGTCGCACGCTGAAAAGTGCTGAGCGGAACTATTCTGCTACTGAACGGGAAGCATTAGCAGCAAAGGAGGGACTAGTCCACTTTCAACCTTTCATTGAAAATGAACATGTTCTGCTCATTACGGACCATGCAGCTCTGCAATGGGCTAGATCTTACGAGAACACTAATCGTCGACTAGCCACATGGGGGGCGATATACGCTGCATTTCCAGGTCTCGAGATTTTGCATCGAGCAGGGAGAGTTCACAGCAACGTGGATCCACTGTCCAGACTCCCTCAGGTACCAGCCTTCGTGAGCCCTATTAGAGATGATTTGCAGGCTATCACCTCGACCTCTCTGGACAAAAGTACTGAGGAAAAACTATGGAAGGACGAACCGGCTAAGAAGGTGGTCTTCTCTACCATACTCGATTCTATGGAACCTTTCGGAGTAACTCAAAAGGTCCGACAGTCAGAATGGGATTCTCATAACGCAATAAGGAACGACCAGGAAGACGAGTCTGACTTCGCATTGTGTCATCCTCAGCTACTAATCAGCATCGAGGAGGGATATATAAAGAAATTTCTAGAGGGTTATTCAAAGGACCCCATTTTCAGGAATCTCTATGCTCTAGATACCCCTTCACCCAACGTGGTTGTTACTCCTTCTCACTACTTCGTGGGAGCAAACTGACTCTTGTACTTTCGCAACTCAGACTGGAAAAGTCGAGTCTGTGTACCCAGAACTATGATTAACTCGATTCTAAGGTTGGTACATGATAACCCTTTTGAGGGAGCACACGCCGGAGGCCAGCGGTTGTTCAACCTGATGAAAGATCGGTTCTTTTGGCCAAGAATGCTACAAGATTGCGTGTCGTATGTGCGTACCTGCGACAACTGCCAAAAAACCAAAGTCGATCACACCGCTCGTCAAGGAGCCCTCAGACCGGCTGACGTACCTTTTAGGCCATTCGAGGTAGTTTCTATGGACTTAATCACTGGACTACCCGATTCAGGAAAGGATTCGTATTCCGCAGTCTTCATCGCTGTTGATAAATTGACGCGTTGCGCTATTACAATACCTACCTTTTCGAACCTTACGGCTGAAGGAGTCGCACGAATATTTGTCAAACAGGTAGCAAGCCCCTTCGGACTGCCCTCTCGAATAATCTGTGACTGGGATAAGAGATGGACCTGCAGGTTTTGGCGGGAAGTCTGTAAGATCTATGGTACCACCCTTGCGGTATCTTCGGCTCATCATCCTGAAATGGATGGGCAAACGGAGAATATGAATGTGACCATAGAACAGATGCTTCGAGCCTATTGTGCCTCTGCTAAGGAAAGCTGGTCCCAGTGGATTGAGGTAGTTGTTCACGCATACAACTCGACTGTTCACAGTTCCACAAACTACGCCCCGGCCTTCTTATTAATGGGATACCTTCCAAGAGGAATGTCTCGAGTCCTAGGAGGTGACGAACCCCTAGTTCCTAGAGAACGATCAGACAGCCCTATGGCCGACCAATGGATCCTCGAGCTAGAAAATCATCAGCAGATGGTGCGGGATTCAATCGCTCGAGACCAAGAGATTCAAGCACGAGCGTATAACAAGAAGCAAAGACCTGTAGAAGATATCTCTGAGGGAGACTTTGTATTGGTGAACCCCCACTCCCTCGAACTGGTGGAAGTCAAGGGAACGGGGAAGAAACTAATACAAAGACGGATTGGACCATTCTGTTAAGTGCCGTGTCGGGAACTTATTCCGGAACTATCGGGAAGTCACCGGAAAGTCGGGAACAACTAGATAGGGTCAGGACGTCGGCTTCAGCTTATGTGCTGCACCTCTACGCAAACGCTCAATGTCCTTAATTTCGGAGGTGAGACTTGTGATGGGAGTTATGGATATTCAGAGTTCTGAAGAGTTCCGAATATCGAGCGTACAGAAAGATGGGAGAAGGAATAAGAAACTAAGTCAATATCAGATCTAAGGTAAAGTACAAATTCGCGGAAACTAATATAAGTCTGCTCGTTATTGTACTACAAACTAAGACCATAATAAGACGGAAATGGAAGTGTTCTTAAAACGGAAATACAATAAGACATATTAGGAAGGCAATATTCCATAACAGGAATATAACAAACAAACAAGTGAATACTTGTCAATGGACAAATTACCAAATGCGGAACAAGGGAAGAATGCGGATGATACGGTAACTATGATGTTCCGTAGTCGGAGGTCAAAGTCGGAAGTCGGGGATCGGAAGTCGGGAGTGGGAGACCGGAAGTCGGATATTGAAACATCTGGGAACGGGTCGTAACAGTACCCCCCTGTTAGGCTGAAATCCCATAGAGGCGATTAGGTACTAAGTGTTTGAAGCGACGGCTGATTGTTATGTGTCGTGAAATTTACGCAAATATGGAGGTGAGAGTTTCGGCTGTTATTCTGAGTATAAAAACCTCCAAATATTCAAATTAACGTTTTTGTTTCTTTAACCACAACTTGTATGTCGATTCGTCGGCCGTTGTTCATCACTACCCTGGAAGACTCAGATACCGAAATACCCGTACTTCAAAAGATGTCGAAGGTCGCAGAACTTCAACAAAAACGCCAGAAAATGGAGGAGTTGAAGCGACGACAGGAGGAGGAGGAAAGAGCGTTGATGCAGGAGTTGAAGGATGTGGAGGAGGCGGAAAAGCGGGAATTGGAGCGGGCGAAGGCGGAAAAAGAAGCATGGATACGGAAAACGGCGGAGGCGCAGAAAAAGAAAGAGGAGGTGGAAAGATTTCAGCGGGAGTCACAGGTGGTGGAAAAACTGAAGGAGATAAGGGAAGGAAAGGTAAGTTTGACCCATACATTCCGTGATTCCAACCGATAACTATTGATGCAGCGAAAAGCCGTGCAGGTGGACGTAGAGGGCGAAGCTGGACCTTCGAGTCCTAAAGTGAGTGTATCTGTAACGGAAACGGTAGTCGTTTAACTTCCGAAACAGAAACCAAAGGTCAAAGCTCCGGAACGAATGGAAGTCGTCCACGAAACTCCGTGTCATCGATGTTCCATACGGAACATGACGTGTTGGAAACAGAAGGTAAAATGGGCGGAACTTGCTATCCCTGTGCGGTTCTCAAACTTCCGTGCACCCTTGCCTCAAAAAGGGTTCCGAAAGGTGAGAAGACTCCGAAAACTAACGACGCGGGAAGTTCAGGAGCGGCCAAAGCTACGGAAACTGAAACGTCGAAAACGGATAGTACAGGCATTGAGCTTCTCAAGGAAACCGTCGACACGTTGGTTTTTATCGGGACGGAAGTCATGAAAATGCGGGATACAATGGATCGTCATAATGATATCCAGGAGAAAGGTTTCCGTTCGTTGGTCCGGAATTTCCGGAGGCAAAATGATTTCCTGGAGAAGATAATGGTTAGCATTGGTGTAATCACAGTATCCGAGGGGTTTTTCCGATAAGGCACGGGAAAAAACCAATGATCCATTGGCGAATGTGTTGAAAAGAGGTGGGTGTCGGAAAAGGCCGGAAGAATCAGAGAGTGAAGATGAAGAGGTACAGGATATGGTGGAAAGTGCGGAAATTGCTGAAGAGCCGGAGGTTGGGACGGAAGGTGGATTTGGGGTGTCAGAGACTTTGAGATAGATTTAATAATATTATTATTTTTTGACTTGCAAAACCTAAAAACGAAGTGTGAAAACGGAAGTGTCGGAAACTGAGCAGAAAAGAACAGAAAGATTAGAGTGATGATAAAGGTCCGGGTTTGCCTGGATAAGCCGTGTGGAAGTCAGTAACAATTTCCATAGCATGTCCAAGTTCCGTGGCCAATATCCATGAAGTTTCCTCGTCGGTACCTTCATAAC